>JAUIMM010003808.1:0-37205 GCA_031769625.1 Taudactylus pleione
GGAGGCCTTCAAAATAAAATCCTCTATTATTAAGAGAAAGTTACAGAAAAAGTCTATTCTTTTTGCAAACAAACATCTGAACACGTACATTTAGAAGATAACCAATGTAAACACACAAGTCTTGTCAAAGGGATGTCTAAAACAAAACTGGGAACCATTTTTATAAAATGTACTATTTACTTATAGATGAAGACCAATTAAATTTACCGGTCAGTACTGAGAAAAGCTGTGAAAAACTGTACATGGGGGCTGGATAAAGGCCTTAGTGCAGAGGTTCACAAACGCTTTCCTCAAGGCACCCTAACAGTCCAGGTCTTAAGGATATCCATGCTTGACCTCAGGTGCCTTAATTAGTACATTTTGCTGGCCATACACTAGTACGACCAGCATAAGATAAGATTCATCTTACGATTTCCCTTGAACTCCCCGGCAGCTTCCTGGCAGTCCCATCCGCACGATTGACACACGATGTTCATACAATCTCACGTACAATGCATCATGTGTCCGACCGTCTGTGCGGCATCATTTGTTTTAAAAAAAAAAAAACTAATGCACGGATGAGGGAGATCTGTGATGCATGCATCTGTCTTTAATAAAATAAACACAGAAGCAAAAATGGTTCAGTGAGAACCATCCGTGAAAAAAATAAATTAAATAATAATAAAAAAATGTTAACGGCTTGCCCAACTTCCCCCCTCCCTCCAAAGAGGGCCTGCTGGTACCTGTAAAGAAATGTTTAAACACAATACACACACACTGTGACAGTATAGTTTTAATAGATATTGTAAAGAATATCAATGCTGCGCACAACTTTTTGATCATCAAGTATGGTGTTGTCTGTGTATATCCGAGGAATATACTTAAGAAATGTGGCTCATAAGCAATGTTAGGTTAGTAAATCAGTAACATATACATATAAGTGGATTTGTTTTTATCAACAGAAAACATGCATTGCACATACTAAAACAAAAACAAGGAATCAATATATCAGGTATTGTGAATAACAACCACTTCTGGTGGGACGCCGCAGTCTTTTTTCTTAACTTTTGCATATCTTGTGACTGATTACTGTTTGCCATTTACCCCGTGGCGTGCACAGGACAAGGCGGGCACTCTTCTATAAAAGTGGTTCTTATCCACAATACCTGATATATTGATTCCTTGTTTTAGTATGTACAATGCAGGTTTTCTCTGTTGATAAAAAGAGATCCACGTATATGTATATGTTATTTAGACGTAGTAAAGTTACTGATTTACTAACCTAACATTGCTTATGAGCCACATCTCTCTGCACTATAGAGATTCATTTGTTTAGTATATTTCTCGGATATACACAGACAACACCATTCTTGATAATTGAAAAGTTGTGCGCAGCATTGATATTCTTTACAATATACCATTTACTGGATGGAGTCAGACATTCGGAAGTGCAGAAGCACACAATAAGACCCCAGCTTTCACACTAATTGCGCAGGTCCACTGTTTCTATAAAAACGTTAATACATACTGTCGAAGCTGGATAATTGTCTGAGACAGAATCAGTTTAAAATTAGATTGGAACGACGCCATCTTGCAAATGGCCACAAGACATCATCTTAAAAATGAGATCCGCACGACGCCATTTTGCGAATGGCCGCCCAGCGCCATTTTAGAGAAACTCACACTTAAGTACATATGGCGATGCTATTATTAGCATCATGCGATCGCATATTTCACCATACCCCATACACACATTAAAAATACAAACATTAGCGAATGCATAATACCCCGCGTACGGACGCTGTTTATTAGCTTCATGCGTACACATCTTTCCTAGGTTAAAAGTCCTCACTACATAAACCTAACTAGCGTCATTTCCCAAACCCCTAATACTTACATACTGCACACTCACATAAAAGGTTCCATAGCTTCAAAGTGTAATATTCAAGGTTTATTCATTTATTACTAATGTTGTGAAATAAAAGACTATTTTGATATCTAAGGTTTAGTACATGATAAGCAAACAGTGTTTGGTGTTGTACTGATCTACTCTGTCTCAACAGCTTCCCGGTGTCATCGGTGAGAAGATCGCAACATGCGTTCGCAACTTATGGACTGTAGAGAGTTAAAACATTAAAATGTACTATGTAATGTTAGCAGCTTAGATTTGCATGCGGCGGGAAAAAGGAAACAAAAGGCTGTTGGAGGCTGACATGTGTCCATTTGAATCGACCTGTTAAATGTCTTGTAACAGAAGTACCGTGATGGAGGACCAATGGAATCATGCCAAACTTGCCTATTGTATTGCTTATCCCTGTAAGGGTATATATGTGCGTTCAGACCACAATCTGGAGTCTTCTTGCTGATGACGGAGGTTTCTTGTTGATGCCGGTAACTGGTCCCAGAGCGCGTGCGTATGTAATAACTGTACCTTGGGTCTGTATGATTTCTTTGGGCTAAATTGGATTTAGATCACAGTGTGTAACTTACTGTTTTTATGTTGAATAATAACCTTTGTGCGTTGGAAACATTTCAAAGTCTGAAGGCATTTATTTACTGTGTGACTGCGTACGCAAATAGCGACAATTTTAGAAGATATAGGCAGGATTTAGAAGGTATAGGCATTAGCGTATAGAGGTTTAAATCCAGTATCGCTAATACATACATACATACATAACCTGGACTGGTCCTCTTGTCCCTGTAGGCAATGGTGGGAGCCGTTCATTGGCTGAGAGAGGCGGGGGTTGACCTCTCTCAGCCAATGAACGCTCAGATATGGCACTATATAGGGAAAAGCCGCGTCTGAGCTCTTCATTTGGGACGCATCAACTATCGTGGTTGGTACCTAGGTCGTGGGTCGTTTTTTCCCGTTTTTTTTTGTGTTACCAAAACCAAGGATGCCTACAGGCTAGAAAAGTCCGGTGCTGGTTCTGGAAAATACAGGGGGACGCTACACATTTTTTGCCCCCTGTATTTCCAGAACCAGGACCACATCAGAGCCCAGTGCTTTTTGCCCAGAAAACAGTGGACCCCAATGTCGTTTGTCCCCCGCACTTTGGCAACCACTCGGACACACGACACATCGCATGCGCAAATACACGGCACGATCGGCATAGGATCACGATAGATGCACATCTGATCAAATGATACTTTTAAGAGCTGCAGGAGCACGCATCGGATTGTATTCTACCTTAAAAACTACACGATTTCCACATGATTCATCATACGACGCGTCGAAAATCGGGCAATTGGCCTGAAATCGCACTAGTGTATGGCCAGCATTATACAATTTGATTTAGCCACCTGTGTACAACCATGGATCTCCCTAAAGCCTGAACGGTTGGGGTGCCTTGAGGACCGCGTTTGGGAACCTATGCTTTTAGAGGTAGGCTACATGCAAAGGATAGTTGAATAAAGCAGAGGCAAGGCAAGTCACGGTACACACAAACCCCCACCTACACGAGAAAAAAGGATTTGGTAGCTAATTATATAAAGAAAACTTAAAACATGACACGTTTGCAACAAAATACTTCTTGTCCTAACTCCACTTAGCATCCAATCTATCATTTAACCTCCATAAAAAAAAAAATCACGTTTATTGGCATTAATTTAGTGCATACCTTTACTTGTTATAGTTTTCAGAAAATGTATTGCAGCTTACATCTACTTATAAGGTGACACAACTAGACCCTGTGAACGCAGGCTCTATTAGCTGTGATAAACTCCAGAATTCCCTTCAGCCAAGAAAATGACTAGTGATGTCACCATCATGACGTTATAGCAACTTTCCAGCAGATAGTGAGATCATATGCTGGAATTGCATGGACAAAATGAAATTATAAAAACGGCAACAAATATTGGATATGTTTACCTAATTGTTATTTGCATATGAAAATCAGAAGTGGACTATAAAATGTTTGTAATTATAGCTCAAGGAAACCACTATGTGGCAAGTGTCATGAAATTCAGATTTTAGATAGATAGACCATATATAAAATAGTCAGAAAGTGGGTGGGAAAGGGTTAAACTGATTCATAGTGTAGGTCTAACAAACAAAGCTGACTCATAAGTAAAAGAGTGGCTCAGATCTATTCTGCTCATGTGAAGGCTTGAGGCGCTCTATACATAAGAGAAAAAAAAAACATATATAAGTATATCAAGGATACTGGATTGCCAGAACAGATTTATTAATATTCTTAGAGTTATAATTTGGCTGACAATAGGTAAAAAAACAAAAAAACAAACACACCATCAGTTGCAGAACTAATCTATAACTATATTGCTCACTATTGAGAAGATTGTGAGTTACAGCATAACCAACAATTCTGGATTAAAAAAAAAGTGTCCTTGTTTGTTTTAGTAATCAGTGTTTTATGTATATTTAACAGTTTGTTGCAATCTGCCTTATGTGTTGAACAATGTTTGAAATGGTTATGTATCAGTAAAATAATTTTAAACTACATCGGTTTACTAGCCTACCTAGAACAATAATTGTAATACATATTGAATATTGTACTAGTGCAGCATCTTTTTGGCCTTGTTTATTGTATGTAGAATTAAGAATCAGCCTTTTTCTTGAAGCTGCACTGGGATAGATAATCTGTTTCTTTGAAAGATAGCTCGACTGTTTTAAATGTTATATTTTTCCGTCATTGAAAGTACAGTAGGTATAAGAAACAGAAATAACATTTCATATATTGCAAGATAAGCAAAGTTAAAGGACATTTTAGTTTAAACACTGGAATGCCTAAAGTATATTTATAAAATACTACCATTTTATATACGGGACAATATGTCAATAATTCCATGGTTTCGGACAGCAATGTCAGTATTACAAAACATCTACTCAACAAAGCTCTTAGACTTGCGCAAATGCAATTACATTTCTGCTGAGGAGCAAGTTATTAAGGTGTAAGATATTGTTACCAAGGACCAGGAGGGCTCTCTAAAAGGGAGGGTAAGAGTAAGGCTAGGCACACATCAGAACAACGTGTATCCCAGTGGACCTGACACCCGATGGAAGGTTATATCGGGCAGTCGTACACACTTCAGGATCCAGTGAACAACCGTATGATATACCCTTCCATCCCACATTCACCTGCGTGCCGTCGCCAGCGTTGTCGGCCCATCCGACGTACAGAACATCAGGTAGCATGACCCTGCTGACGACGCACATCAACACGTGTTGAAAGTATACACTATGCGATGTGAACGTTATGTCGTTCCAATTTGCCTGAAAACATATCGGCCAATATATTGCCTAATGTGTACCCAGCCTTAATGACAAAGTAGAACAGGGGGGAGTCTAGTTTTGTGGAACAGTGCAGAAATAAGATTTCTTTTAGTGGCACAAGACAAAGGGTTGAGAGGGTGCATTCTGTAACCATCTATCTGGCCTCCCCAAATCTCATCTCTATCCTCTCCAGTCTGTCCTCAATGCTGCTGCTCGGCTCATCTGCCTCCCCTCTCCTTCAAGCCCTCCACTGGCTCCCTTTCCCCAATTATTGAAACGGGCTCTCAAGACCCACTACTTCATTAAAGCCTTCCAGCTCTCATCCTAACTTGCTGCTATATGCTACTTCCTCCACATCTACCCAGTCTGTGTCACACCTGTTTGTCTGCCCTTCCCTTTTAGAATGTAAGCTCTTACGAGCAGTGCCCTCTATCCTGTTGTGCTTCTCCCTACTTTACTTTAATCTACTTCTTACTCCCCACTAGGGCACCTAACACTTGGTTGCTTAAGCTCTGCTGCTTATGTGGGTGTTCTGGTCGCTAATGTAGCAATGTATATTATCCATGTCCTTGCACGGCATGGTATTGCATTGTATTGTACTGTAAGTCTTTGGTCACCTATTTGAATTCTTGAACACTATTTATCAATTGCCAACATGTACTGCCAAAAGCTATGGTAACACGGACAATGACACGTAAACACCCTTTGTACATAGATACTTAAATTGCAACAAAACAGAATTAAATTTAAATTGCACTGAGGTGGGTAAAAAAATCAAGAGAACTAGGAGTGTCTCACTGTAAATCGGATTTAGATTTAGTAGATAAGAGCTTAGCATGAGGTCTGGGAGAAAGTGTGCATTTTTACAGGAATTCCTTACTGCGTATAGGTGCACACAGTCACTTTCAATTCTCAGTAGGAATGGAATTATTCACCAGCTGAGGTCTTTAGGTCTTGTCCTAAAGGTTTTAATGGACCCATTCTGCGGTCAGGGGCAGATTTAGGGGTCAGGAGCGATTCAATTGGGGCACTGGTAAGCTCTGATGCAGGAGGACTGCTGTGCCATCCCCAGGTACGTGGCTCGTGAGAAATCCAACACTGTGTGCATCTCCATGTTGCAATTCTGCTGAGAATACTACATACAGGCACACTGAGCAATATAAGAAAATGCTGTATGGACAATGAATTGCCATATACAATAAAGACCATTCCAATTCGGGGAAAAGGCCCCGATGCCGGGCCCCGGTTCCAGGAGCCCGGGTAAAATAATCAGGCGCCCCGGAAAATGTGGCGTGCAGCAGCGACACAGTGACGTCCGGGGGAATTCCTCGGTCGGAATCATAGGTGGCGAAGAGGCGAGAGAGAGGGAGAGCCAGGAACAGCTCCGTGGGGGTGCAGCACAAGACGCCTCTCCGCACAGCTATGTGCACTTCTAGGCTGCAGAGTAGGTTCCAGAGAGTGGGGAAGTTATCCAGTCACAGCAGCGGTAAGGCTTTTGGTCTTGTGCTCTTTCTGAATGACCTGGATAGGTAATCTTTCATATAGATTTGCAGCATAGCTCATAACAACCCAAAAGATTATGAATGTGTCATTCATTTAAATTGTATTGTTTTGGGGCCACATGCATGGCCAGCTTTACAAAGGGCTGAAATGTTGGTCTTCCGAGAATATCAATTTCCTGCAAAGCTGGTGGCAAGTTCCATACAACATGGTACAACAAAGCATATATATTAAGGATATCGCTGTGGACTGCAGCATAGGAAACACTTCAGTATCACAATCTACATGGTATGTGTATTATTACAGAATATAAGCAAACAGGCATGAAAAAGTTGCACAACTCTGATGTAAGTATTAACATGCAGAAATCCTGGACTATGGTTATGGATTTTGCAAGCGTATCAGCAATATGTAAGGTCAATTCATTTCAGTACTGTATAAACTCTTTGGAAATATTGGCACCACACAATTCAGAATGTGTTCCAAAACTCGAGCTTATTTTAATTAACTTTTAATACTTTCCAAATTTTCCCACAATAGATTAAAACTACCACTTTTGATTAAAAGTACTCTAACCTCAAACTGTTCTTTGCTTAATTGTGTCTACTACAATAGAATGGATATGCCAGCCAAGGCATTACATTACCTCTCTTTTAAAGGCAATTAGTATACTTCAACATTTGCTCCTCTTTGCCTGCTCTGCCATGGTCAGGTCATCTCCCCACTGATGTTCTAGCACAGCCCAGTAATATTTGATGCTGTATCCCATGAGGGTGATAAGATGATGATTGTCAGCAACAAAAATAGCCTGCAAACCATTTATAGGAATGTAAAGTCTGGCTACATTATAGTTTCTTTAAGTGTCTTTCCAGAAAGTGCACTTATATATAAAATCGCAAACTGATCCTACCTTTACTCCATAGTTACCCATGACTCTTCTACCATAAATCCAATCTCTTTACAGGCAGAAACAGCCTTATCTCGCTAATCCTACCCTTTTCCCTATACAATCATGAAAAGGATCTCTGTGGTCTAACTGAAGAAACCCCTTTTCCTCATCTTGTAGACTGATCAGAAAACAGAAGGGTCAATAACTGTGCATTAATACAAGATTAAAGAGAGCTGTATTATGAATACTGCATATAAAACTATAAGCAAGATTAGACACTACACGATACACAAAGGAAGGTGTGCAAGGCTTATGTGTCTTATTAATTATTATCTGCATATTAATATTTAATCTAACTGGGCTAGTAATGATCCATCCATTCTAGGGGATGAAAATTCTGAAAACATAACCCTTGGTTAGATGTTTTGCTCACCTCGAAATGCGACATGCGTATAACACATGCTGCTAGGTGCAAAAACAGAGAATCCGAGCGACAACAGTTTCATGTAAGGTCCTCATAGAAATTTTCTAAAGTCTTGCTTTTGTCTGCTTATTATTGCATTGTAAAGGATAAACAAACTAGTCAAAAGGCAGCATCACAAGTGGCTTAACCAGCTACAATAAACATCACCAAAAGGGGGAGATTCAAAGTTGTTCTCTGAGCGCATCACTACTGCGTCTTTGGACATAATGATGCGAAAATATGGTAACGCTGCAGGAGGAGTCTGAAACATAAAAAAATACACCTCCTGCCAGCATCGCAGATCTGAGTGCTGTGTCCAAATGCACATCATCAGTTCACCATCGGTCATGATGGTCACATACATCAGCCATCTGAGATATGGTCAGATATTTCTTCAAATCTGAATAACGATTTAAAAAATCGTTCAATCATTCATATCTGAAGGAAAATCTGACATATTTGAACGATGAACGATGCGCGTTCCCGATGGTCAGATAACGATATCTGACATCTGATGTGTTTGCAGGCAGATTTGGACGATTTCAGTAATGTGAATTCAGTCAAAATCGTTCATAGTTCAAAACGTTCAAATCGTTGGTAAAATCGTTCATATCGTTAAATCGTTCTTCTGACACATCTGAAAAATCTGACCATGTGTATGTACCCTAGGCCTTATTTAGAATGTCTGTCGGAACTCCTCTGAAGGGGCAGGAAATCTGCATTGGAAGAAACCGACCCTGACCTTGGCACATATACAAAACACACCCTCATTTTGTAAAACGGACCCTGGCCCACCAAATGGCCGCAACCTATCAATCAGGCTGCAGCTTAGGGGGGCACTGCATGCGACGAGGACCCTTTCTGCACATGCACAGTAAAAGTCCTGCACAGTACAGGTCCATCCCCACTATCGCAGTTGTATTCAAACCATTGGGTTTGTGTAGAACTATAACTCAGGCCCAATGCAAGTGTACAGTCTCCTTTATAGCTCTACCTTATTTATGATGAACTCCCAAAGGTAATCTGCATGGTATATAGAAACGTGCAAGACTGATTTGTTACAATTCATAGTACCCAGATATCAGGTTATATTTCGACCAGATAAGATGTTTTATTTAGTGTAGTTGTACTAATATAGATGAATATCTGTCTGGATTTTATTTGTAACTATACATTCATTTTACTAGCCCAATTCTATCCAATAAGCCCAAAGTGCAGCTTTGTAGCTAATGTGGCTCCAAAAACAAAATTTAGACACAAACTCCAGCCTTGAACCACAACCAATGCTTCCATTTTGTCCATGACACATCAACATCTCATTAAGCTACATAGTCCCTGGGACCTGAAATTTGTAATAGCCCCTTCAAAAAAGGAACTAGGGTGGTATCAGTATCAGTCTGCAACCCACTAATGTGAGCAGCACAGGAAACCAGTACCATACTTAACGCAAAATCATGTATTTACTAGAGCACTTTTTGCCATGTCAGAATACTTGTACCAAAGTCATTGCGTGTTAGCATTTTCCTTGATAAATTGGTAGGTTGAGGCCACTGTTCCATCACAGTCTAAAGTTATTTCATTACTTTACAATGATTTGTAAAATGGCAGCTCCAATAGATTGCTTTATGTTAAATTTTTTTGCATTAATTACAATGAAGTAGTGTTTACTCTAAGATTTTTTTTTTTTAGGGCAGGGTGCTGATCACCGAGGACACTTCGTGTTCCCGCTAGGCTGTTTTAGCGAGGCGCGGCGCCCTGCCCTTCTTCTGGAGGGCAAAAAGCACCCTGCCCTCCAGGAGGAGGACAAAAAGCGCCCTGCCCTCACAGCCTGCGGGTGCCGTTCTCACCCGCGGGACGCAGTATCCCGCGGGTGGAGAAACATGCAGTGTCCCGGTCACCGCCGGAGAATAGCCGCCGGGCGCATGCGCCCGGCATCTATTCTCCCTTTCTGCAGCGCTTGGGGGCTGCCCGGCATGTCCGTAAGCGCCGGGCACACCCCCAAGTATGACGAAAAGGGGGACGTCTTATAGACACGACCCCCTTTTCATGACCAAGCCCCCTTTTCGGACGCGCGCGCCTTCGGTGCGTGCATAAGATTGCCCTCTCTAGCTCCGGCGCCCTGCCTGCTGCCGGAGCTAGAGTTAACACTAGACACTTATATTTTGAAGGGCACATTTTTGATGCAACTCTATAGCTGTGTGGCATATTATGAATAAGGGGCACTAAAGTGTAGCATACCATTAATGTAATATTTAAACTCTCTGCCATTTGGCCAACACATGCCCCTCAGACCAACAGAGAGGTGACAGTGCATAGTGGGGAGGGAGCAAGGACCCCGGGAGGCTGGGCACCGCAGGCTTCATGAGGTCAGCGGGATGTATCCATAGAGGAAGGGATAATTTTTGCATTTTCAAATTGGACTGCGCGCTGCACCCCACTCAAATAGCGACATTCATATTTCCCTCAAAAGATGCATACCCATGATTAGATGGCTGCCAATGTAAAGAAGGCTAGCATGTTGTTTTAAGACTTTTGGAGTAGAAATAAGTATGTATACTTTATTTTATAACTACCCATGTGTTAGTCCGTGACCATGTTAATATTTGAAACAACTCAAAAGTTAACACATTCAGTAAAAATAATGGTTGTGGACTAACACATGGTCGCCGACTAACACATGGTTGCAGACTAACAAGTATTATTACACAAATGTATTAATTTTATGGTAGGTTCTATGAATTCAGCATAACGTTTAATAAGATTTCACGTTTATTAAGATTTAAGGATTGGAAATGATGTGTGTGCAGGTGTTATTGTACAGTTATGTAGGCACACACCAGCGGATGACAAACTATGAACAGCCCAGTTACTTATCCGGCGGTGTTGTTTTACTGAAGTATAGTGGGTACAGCCAAACTCACTATTACATGCACAATGGTAATGGAGCGGAGCAAGGTTCGATACCAGCCGGTGAGTGTATCCTGTAAACGGGTAGCGGTGCAGGGATTTTTAAACAGCTTTATATGCAGGTATTAACCAGGGCTCTCATAGGAGCTATGTAGAAGACTTCTGTGTATTATCAGGGGCCATCTTGTCTGTACATGGTGGGAGACAGAAGTGATCACGGCAGCCATCTTGGGAGAACAGGAATTCTATGCAGTAGCACACTACTCAACTTTTTTTATTACATACAGGCTAGATAAAATGCCTTAGACAGTATATAATGCAGCTCCTCCTCTTTCACAGTCTCTTTTCCTGTTTTTGGTATAGATAGGTCAGGCAGTATTTATTGTTTTTGGTTGGGATCATGGTGACTGGCACAAGCAGCACTTACACAGATTCAGTGGCACGGGTTAAAGTGATGCCAAGGTTCCCATGTGCCATGTTACTTATCTGGTCTCTCTACGGCTGGCCATCCTTACTCTGTGAGGTTACCTTGGTTCAGGTGGCTTGCCCACCAGTATGGGCTGCTATAGTTTGCCGCCAGTGCCTGCTAATGCGCCCAGAGATTCCAGCCATGAACTTGCATGCATGCAGCTCCGGCTCTTCTAGCAAGAACCTGGTTTCATGGCATTTTGTGTACTGTGTATAGGTAAAGGAGAATGCTACAGTTATGGAGCATTCATGGAGGCAGCACAGTAGAGCAATCCATATTTCAACATTATTTGTATAATCTCAGAAATCTGCTTGTAATGCTAGATCTACTCAAGTGTACAGGCTTTATTCCTTTCCGAGATGGCGATTACAACCTTGAGTGAATTACTGTGTCAGCAGATAATTTAATTTACTTTTCAATCCTCCATGGCAGCCATTGCAATGTAAAAATGCTGTTTCAATATACTTTCGTAATGGATTTTCATTTGTTACTCCGCGACATATACTTTTTTGTCAAATAAGTAAACAAATTAAATTTTATAAAAAACAAGTCGACATTACCTCTAACCAGGATTAAAGTCTCCCAGAACGCTGGCATTCAGTCACTTCTATTTGGAGATGGAACCAGTTCCCACTCCTCCGACCCACCTCGGCGCTTCAGGGATGCTCCATTTGCCGGGCACCCGATGAGATTTTTTTTTACCAGTGGGCGCGCGGCTCCCTTCCCTCATCGCCAGCCAGAGGCTGGAGCTCACACCTGAGCTCTGGCTTCCACAGTGTGCTGTGCACTATGGGAGAGGCGTCATGACATCTCTCACATAGTTCAGAGGAGTAACCAGGCGGACCAGACGCGGTAGCTGGGCTTTAGGTAAGCATTAGGTTTTTGTTATTTTTGTGCAAGAGGCTTCACTATAGGGGGCATTACTGCTGAGGGCACTACTACAGGAGGATTACTAATGGGGGCATTGCATATGGGGCACCACTCAGTGGCACTGCACAAGGGGGCACCGCAAAAGGGGCACCAACCACCACCGGGGGCACCGCAAAAGGGGCACCAACCACCACCGGGGGCACCGCAAAAGGGGCACCAACCACCACCGGGGGCACCGCAAAAGGGGCACCAACCACCACCGGGGGCACCGCAAAAGGGGCACCACCACCACTACTGGGGGCACCGCAAAAGGGGCACCACCACCACTACTGGGGGCACCGCAAAAGGGGCAACCACCACTACTGGGGGCACTGCAAAAGGGGCAACCACCACTACTGGGGGCACTGCAAAAGGGGCAACCACCACTACTGGGGGCACTGCAAAAGGGGCAACCACCACTACTGGGGGCACTGCAAAAGGGGCAACCACCACTACTGGGGGCACTGCAAAAAGGCAACCACCACTACGGGGGGGCACTGCAAAAAGGCAACCACCACTACGGGGGGGCACTGCATAAGGGGCACCACCACTACGGGGGGGCACTGCATAAGGGGCACCACCACTACTGGGGGCACTGCATAAGGGGCACCACTACAGTGGGAATTATGTGTAAGGGACACTACTGATGTGGTCATTGTATAAGGGGCACTACTACTGTGGGCATTGTGTAAAAGGGGCACTGCTGTGTGTCATACATGAATAAGGGACACTACTATGTGGTGTAATGTGATTCAAGATTGTGCTACTGTGTGGCGTAACTTGATCTGGGAATATTATTGTGTGACCATGCCCCTCTCTTTTGAGACCACGCCCCTGCAGCATGCGCTGTCCCTTTACCGAAAAAGCACCGGGGGGGGGGGGGCCGTGAGTCCCACCACTTCTCTAGGACCACTTTAAACACTACCTCTAACATGTCCTGTGTATCATAGAATTAAAATTGCTTCAATTGTAATGTTTAGTTCACAGACTTTTGATTAAGTTGTGTCACTATAAATGTTGATGTCTTGTGTGTTAGTCCGCACCAAAACTTTAATAGTCCTGAAAATACACTATTAATCTGGAACCAATGCATTATGTTTCAACCTGCATTAGATCTTTTGGAGAACCAACTCATATAAGTTTGTTTTGTCCCTGAAAATTTAAGACTAGATTATTAAGTTCATAGTCAAACTGTGTGCTCTGAATGTTAGTCTGCGGCCATGGAATTGCCCGAATTCAGGGTATGCAACTAGAAGTGAAGCAAACACCTGTCAAAGAGCATGTATATAGGTCCATTTGTCTATGCGCTGGTTTAGATACCCATCACTATAGACTAGGTTAAGTGCGTTCCATGCCTAATTCCAAAATAGCGTGTACGAGCCCTAAATGTGTAGCTCAAACAATAAATGGTTAGTCAGTATCATATGAGAGACTTTGGTTTAATACAAAATCATTAAATTCAGTAACTTCATTTTCCACTGCAACAAGCATTATAATGTGTGCAAATTTATAAAGAATTAAGAAACATAAAATGTATAATGGAAAGGTCTCTGGGGATGCAGCTTCTTATTAGAGCACATTAGACAAGCTTCTGGCCCCGTTTCACCACCTGAAATGCTCTTAAATCACCTAATGTAGCGTTGTTTGGAATAAGTGAGTAAACTAGTTTAGCATGCCCAATTGCGTTAGCCAATTCAGAAGCTACAGTCCATTAACTTCAAGGAAACCAATTTAAAGTACTCATATTTTAACTTCATACTAAACAGTACACTCTGATTTATAAATCAGCATTTCAGACAATAACATGATTTGATAAATATTCACTGAGAGTAAAGTTGATCTCTAGCAGTCAACATTCTACATATTTAAACACCTACATTTACATACAATTAATGGCATCTAAACTACAGAGAATTAAAAAAAATATATATATATTTTCAATAATTCCAACCACGACATATTAGAACAGAGTTTCCCAACCACGGTCCTCAAGGCACACTAACTGTCCAGGCTTTACTGGTATCCATGCTTGAGCACAAAATAACTGAGGTACTAATTAAGTCACCTTATAGCCAAATATGGCTATACTTGAAACCTGGACTGTTAGTGTGCCTTGAGGACCGTGGCTGGGAACCCCTGTTTTAGAATATACTCTGGAAACAAATGTCAGTAGCCACACGATTCTCTATCCTCCCCTGCCTGATACAGTGAGTTGGCTAAATACATCACATTTGATTGGTGGTGCTTGTGCTAGATAATTAAAACTTTTATGTTAATATATTTGTAATCGTGTCACTAGCATAGGCAGGGGCTGGCTGGCAACTTTTAGCCTGGGGGGCAGGCACAAGTAAGTGGCCCGATTTTTCCATCAGCGCATTGCAGTAGGAAAAGACACATGATAATAGCCTCTGTAGGTAAAACTGGTCTAATGTGGGTGTGCTTTAAATAGAAAATGAAATATATGAAAAATTGTTATGTCAAAAAGCTATTAACAAATACAGTGACCAGCCCCATCCCAAACCAGAAACCATTCCAGTGACCCCTACAAAATGCTCACAGTCCTCTAGTGACGTATATACAATGCAGGAACCATTCTACTTACCAATATACAATACAGGGACTATTCCTCAGTGACTGCCAGATCAGGGAGCATCACAGTGATGTGCCATATAATGCAGAGAGGTTTCCAGTGACCGACAGATCAGGGAGCGTCGCAGTGATGTGCCATATAATGCAGAGAAGTTTGCAGTGACCAACAGATCAGGGAGCGTCGCAGTGATGTGCCATATAATGCAGAGAGGTTTGCAGTGACCAACAGATCAGGGAGTGTCGCAGTGATGTGCCATATAATGCAGAGAGCTTTGCAGTTACCGACAGATCAGGGAGCGTCGCAGTGATGTGCTATATAATGCAGAGAGGTTTGCAGTGACAGACAGATCAGGGAGCAGTTCAGTGATGTGCCATATAATGCAGAGAGGTTTGCAGTGACCACCAGATCAGGGAGCGTCATAGTGACTGCCATATACTGCAGAGAGGTTTGCAGTGACCACCAGATCAGGGAGTGGCGCAGTGATGTGCCATATAATGCAGAGAGCTTTGCAGTGACCACCAGATCAGGGAGCGTTGCAGTGATGTGCTATATAATGCAGAGAGGTTTGAAGTGTCAGTCAGACCAGGGAGCGTTGCAGTGATGTGCCATATATTGCAGAGATGTTCGCAGTAGCCGCTAGATCAGGGAGCATCGCAGTGGCTGCCAGATAATGCAGAGCATCCCAGTAATCGGCAGATAATGCAGAGACCCACGTATAACACAGATATTATAAATATCCCCCAACACAAAATAATAATACCCAACCATAAACACACATTACACTAACCCCAGCACAGACACTATCAAAACACCCCCCTCCCCCACACAAAAAAAAAGAAAAATGAAACTACACCTCTCCCCATTGCATAAGCATTCCACTCCCCCACCCCGCTCAAATATAATTTAAACATTTCATACCTCCACTGACACTTACCTGTCTGGAAGGATCTATCTGCCCCTGCGGAGCTCCAAGTACAGGAAGAGATACAAAAGACAAGATAGATTTGAGAGAGGGCGGAGACTCAGGTGAGGGGGCAGGGTCTTGGGCAGGGACAGAAGGAGGTGGATTAAAATAGACAGTATAGAAGACGGGGCGGGGGTCTCCTGGTGAAGGGCGGAGCCTTAGCCGGGGACAGGAAACAGTTGAGAACAGTGAGATAGGGTAGAGGGGGGGCAGGGTCTTGCTCGGGACACTGACAGGAGTAGATTCAGTAGCAGGGGATAGCAGGGATGGAGACTCATGGGTTTCAAGCAGGGAGTGACTGACACAGACTTGTCTCAGACAGTGCCAGTCACTCGCCCGTCAGTCCTGCATGTGTAGTGACACCAGCCCTCACTGAAGGAAAGTGTACCGGCCCAGGGGGCATGTGGCACCCTTCCCCACGTCCCAGCCCACCCCTGAGCATAGGGCTGCTAGCTTTAGCTCTCCAATAAAAAAAAAAAAAACTATCTCAACAAAGTCAGAACAGTGTAAGAAGAGATTATGGCTAGTAGTGCTTTATATTCCTGCATTAATTCTTGGCATAATACTGGAATATGACAGCACTGTAGTCTACTGTTCTGGAGCGTCTGTCCTGGTAACTCCAGCAAGAGGAGGTTAATCTTCTGGTCAGTGTGTAAGTGTGGCAAGTTTACAAAGGAACTCAGCGCAAGTCAAGAAGCCACACACACCAGTAAATAGGAATGACAGGGACAGATATGATATGTTTATCATACTACGCTGATCCTTTCATCCGCAACTCAGTAAACACAGTTATAGCTATTTGTTGAGCACAAAATATATCAGTCATACCTATTTTTTGACAGCAAAATAGCAGAGCTGCTCTGCTATTTTGGTGTCACCCCCTCGGATGGGTCACTGAGCAGCAGTGATAGATCACAAAATGCACTATGTATAGATGTGCATGTGTGTGTTCTGATACACGTACTATCTGGTTTTGAACTCCAGGGTTATTGCATCTACTCTGTGTATCTCATTGTACGCTACATGCGGTTCCTACAGTGCCAACACATCTGTGCCATTGAATGCTACACGCTATTCCCTCCTTGCCAGCATATTGCACGCGAACCGCTGTTCCCACAGTGCCAACGCCTCTGTGTACCTTATTTAGTCAGCCCAGTCTATTTATCATTAGGGCCAGAGACTCTGGGGTGGGAGGCCTGCTATAAATGAGTTAGTGGGCTCCATTTCCAGGAGACAACGAGTCAGTAGTATGGGATTGAATACTGGACCTCTAGTAATAGTAAAAGAAAAAACATGGACCAGTGGAGTGGCATTTTCACCACCATGGCACCTCCAATTATAAATTGATTCTAGCAGAACCAAAATGCCCATGGCTGCCACTGTGTGCTGTAGAACATGCTTCTTACAGCAGCTGAAATAGAAAAGAAACCTAAAGTTTATTTGTTTAAAAAAAATGCCTCTCACTACTTCCTTTTATTGGGTACACACACACACACACACACACACACACACACACACACTATTCTCTCTGTCCTATCATCATTTGGCGGTTTGTCCTCACTTTTTTCTCTTTGGTTGAATGCCATTGACAGTATCGTGTTGCAGCGAAAGAGAGCCTAGAGCAGTCTGGGACCCTGGAAGGCCAGCCCTCTATGGGCAACGGCACCGGTTGGACCAACCTCAATGCGGCCCTGGTCACAAAGGGTAGCTGTCCGCCCCAACTTGTGTATCGGTCGTAGATTTTTAGTATTATCACGTTAGAGATGCTGTTAATCTTAAATTTGGCAGCACAGATGGTGTAATGGTTAGCATTACTGCCTCACAGCACTGAAGTCGTGAGTTTGATTCCCTTTATGGCCCTAACTGTGTTGAGTTTGTATATTCTCCCTGTGCTTGCGTAGGTTTCCTCCAGGTACTCCAGTTTCCTCCCACACTCCAAAAATATACTGGTAGATTAATTGGCTCCGAACATAAATTAACCCTAGTGTGTGTGTGTGTGTGCATGTGGTAGGGAATATAGAGTGTAAGCTCCACTGGGGCAGGGATTGGTGTCAATATCCAAACATTCTCTGTAAAGTGCTGCGGAATGTGTGTGCGCTATATAAATAACTGGTAATAATAAATTATTTGAGCCCTTTATCTTTGGCTATGTGGAATGAATCTAGAATTAAAAAGATTGTATCAGACTTTGGAGATAGTCAAAAAGACATTCAAACTGTTTAAATAAGTCAGGCTATTGAATTGTTTGCTTTATTCAGAGTTATATCAATCCTGTTGTCACATGTAGTTGTGTAGAATTTTCCCCAGTTGGATACAGTTAAATGCATTTTGTCTACAATCTGAATATATTCTTGCATCCAAATCTAAAGCTGGGTACACATTTAGCATTTTTTTTTTAAGATTTAGCCTATTCCGACAGATTGTAACGACAAATCGTTACGTGTGTACGCTCTATGTCGGACGGTGTAGCGCTCCTGTGGGGTCGTCAGCCGCATCGTCAGGTATGCCCTACATGCAGGCCAACCTCATGATGCGACTGACGACCCCATGCAGCGGGATGTGACAGGGGCCGACATATCGGGAGGCCAAGCACCGGATAGTCTAGTGTGTAGCGGCCAGACGATATGTTGGCCCGTTGGCAGGGGTTGGGTGGGGTTCTAGCCGTTGGCATCGGGGCCTCCCACTTCTCTTTCTACTCTGGTTAGAGCCTGTTTGTGCTGTTCTCTGAAGGGAGTAGTACACACCGTTGTAGGAAATGTTCAGTTTCTTGGCAATTTCTCGCATGGAATAGCCTTCATTTCTAAGAACAAGAATAGGCTGTCAAGTTTCACATGAAAGTTCTTTTTCTGGCCATTTGGAGAGTATAATCAAACCCACAAATGTGATGCTCCATATACTCAACTAGCTCAAAGGAAGGCCAGTTTTATAGCTTCTCTAACGAGCAAACCCATTTTCAGCTGTGCTGACATAATTCCACAAGGGTTTTCAAGGGCTTTCTAATCATCCATTAGTCTTCTGAAGCGCTTAGCAAACACAATGTACCATTAGAACACTGGCGTGCTGGTTGCTGAAAATGGGCCTCTATACACCTATGTAGATATTCCTTTAAAAACCAGACGTTTGCAGCTAGTATAGTCATTTACCACATTAACAATGTATAGAGTACTTCTGTTTAATTTAAGGTT
Organism: Taudactylus pleione; assembly: GCA_031769625.1. Taxonomy (NCBI): domain Eukaryota; kingdom Metazoa; phylum Chordata; class Amphibia; order Anura; family Myobatrachidae; genus Taudactylus; species Taudactylus pleione. The sequence goes on from JAUIMM010003808.1 coordinate 19,089, forward strand.
ATCTTCATTGAAAAAACCAAAGGAAAGGAAAGGAAATTTCTAAGTGACCACAAACTTTTGAACGGTAGTGTGTGTGTGTGTGTATATATATATATATATATAATATATAATGTGTGTGTATGTATATATGTGTGTGTGTGTGTATATATATATATATATATATATATATATATATAATATATATATATATATATATATATATATATATATATATATACACACACACACACACACATATATACATACACACACATTATATATTATATATATATATATATATATATATATATATATATATATATACACATATACACACACACACATATATATACATGCACACACACAATCACACCAGCAAACTGATTAATGCGCAAGTTAGTACAGTCAATGTTCCGCACTCGCCTCAAAACTTTATGAGGCTGGGGTGCACCCCAAAGGAGTTAATCCATATGTAATCATGCAAGTCACCATCATACAATCATAAAAGGAGCACTCACTAGTCTTGCATTGCCATATATTTCAGTTTATTGTGGAACAATTGCCATATGTCCAAAGGTAGGTTGCGATAAGTAGTCAACGTTTCGGTCTATACACAGACCATTTTCAAGACATGCAATCCAAATACACAATATTAAAATTGATCAACAACAGCATGAAATGTCTTGCTCACATCTGGACGGCAGCACAGAGTGTACCTCCCCGGGCCCCTGTATTTGAACGAGTCAACCCCTCCACCAGGAGTGACCCAAACACCGGTCTGTCACTAATTTACGGGAGCACTATAACATTACACAGCCATATATTTATCAAGAATCACGGGAATGTACTCACGGTGTCGCTGAACTTCCGCTGCATCCACGATCCTCAGCTGTATCTTGGATCACATATACGACATCATCAGAGCTGTATCTAGTGTATTGAGTTTCACAAAGTGAAACGCATGGCACAACGCATGCGCTACACAGCAAGAACCTAGCCGTGAATTTCAGCATGATAACTCGAGACTATACTCAGCCAACAGCACGTGTGAGCTGTTACGGCACAATCATTGGGATGTACTAGCCATCCTCCCTAAAACTCTGACCTGGCATCAAATGATTTACATCTCTATGGACCATTAAAACACCTGGGTAGACTGATTCACAACCAACGGTGAAGTTCAGCAAGCCGTAATGTCCTGGCTTCAGGTGCTTGACACGGATTTCTTCTATGCCTGGATAAATGCCTTGGTGTACCGTTATAACAAATGCTTTGGCAAGTATGGGGACTATATGGAAAAAAACACCTGTACCAAGGTTATACTATTGATTATATGTATATGTACGAGTTGAGTAAATTTACGCAATGAGAGGTCTTGTTGCCTTCTTTATTGAACCACCCTCATACATTTGGCAAGGGAGTTCTGTACGGGACGAACAGATGGGAGGGTGAGAGGAGTATATATTTAAGAACTTATAGAGAAGGGGGGGTGGTGATAAGGAGCACAATAAAGAGAATAGAGACAAGGGTGCATAATGAAATGCATATGGGGGTGAGCAAATTAAAGAACTTACCAACAAGGGGCTGAATAAGGCACACATTAAAGAAAAAACAGACAAGAAGGCACAATAAAGAGTACAGATGGGGGGTATCAAAATATAGAACATATAAGCTGGGGAGCGCAATTCAAATTATACAGACAGGGGGAGCACTATATAGGACATATAGACCAGGGAGAAGCATTATACAGAACATATAGATAGTGGCATGGGGGGAGGGTCACAATACATAGAATATAGATGAAGGGGTAGCACAATACAGGGCATATACAGTAGATGGGGAAGAGCACAATACAGTACATATACATTGGGGAAGAGCACAATACAGTACATATACATTGGGGAAGAGCACTATACAGTACATATAGATGGGGAAAGGGCACTATACAGTACATATAGATGGGGACAAGACAAAGAAAACATTTTTGTAAAATTAAAATAATTTAAAACAGAATATATATTATAATTACAATAGTAATGTTAATATTCACAATAGCTATCCAAATATATAAATCTCAAAACCACTTATAGAGAAGGTAAATTATGTTTGTATCCAGACTAGATAATTACAATTATTCTTGCCAATTTTATTTTATCAATTAGGTTGTGAGATTTAACATTTCTCAAAACTCATCTCTCAAGGAGATAGAGACAGGAATCAAAGTTTGTCAGAGTCCTTTAATTTTTATAGGGAGCAGAGATGTCAGCAATGGACAGGCAAGGAGTGTGTGTAAATGTTTCATTTACTAGGAGTGTGCTCGAAGTGGTTGTGGATCACTAGGTTTCAGGGTTTGTATGTTAAGATGAAGCCATCCAGGGCTTCTACACAGCTAGAGTCCATAACAACAGTATAGGACATCATTCACAGCACTACTTTCTAACACATATCTCATGCCAACAACTGCTCTTTAACCACTTAATTTTTTATTTTATTTTTCAAAAAAAACACTCAGAAATGGTCAGGTTTTTTTTTTTTTTTTTTTAAATGATTGACTTATGGAGCGTACACACGGTCAGATTTGTCAGACTTGTCAGATTTGTCAGATGAACGACTGAACGATTAAACGATTTGAAAGATTTGAACGATTTTACCAAAGTTTTGAACGATTTGAACGATTTGAACGATTGAACGATTTTTGACTGCATTAAAATGAATGGAATCGTCCAAGTCTGACTGCAAACCCATCAGATGTCAGATATCGTTATCTGACAAACGGGAACGCGCATCGTTGATCGTCCGTCGTTCAGGCATGTCAGATATGAACGATTTTCCTTCAGATATGAACGACTGAACGATTTTTAAATCGTTATCGTTCATATCTGAAGGAAAAATCTGATCGTGTGTATGCACCATAAGAACATCTATTTAAAACTTATCCAACACAATGTTATAAAAATAAATAAATAAATAAATAATATAGAGAAACAGCTTTTTCTCTATGTATTGGACAACCGATCTGCATGAGATGCGACCATGTCAGGGAATGCCCAGCCTGGCGTAGCGACCATGCCAGGCAAGTGGTTAAAAGAGCTGCAGCAGAAAGTCAGATCAGATTGGAAATTGGATTTTAGCTTTCTATTTTATATTGGGAAATGTTAAATTGTAAGTTTCAGTCCTTGAAAAAAAATCGATGAATTTGGTAGAACTGAACCTTATTGGTAGGAAATAAAGAAAAAACGGGCAATATACACTCATCAACATTCATGAATGGACCAAAGTGGTTTTCATTTTGTGACAGTCAATACGAGAGCTTTTTCAACATTAATCGCCATGCTGCTGACAGGGCATTTAACAGAGAATGATATTAGTAAGATCAATATGTCTCAGATGATAATGACAGGGTTTTCCTGTTTTATGTACACATCTTAAATATACTAATCTAGGAACCATTCGTGATTTGTGTGCCTGAAGACCATTACAGTATTTCAAACATTTATTAAACAGATTGGTATGAGCTATTACAGTACAAAGACATTCTGCATTTCAAGAAAATCGCACAGCAGAAGAGATACAGTAAGTACACAAGAACCCCGAGGTATCTTTAGACCTTTAAGTCATGCATTGCCTTAATCAAAGTGACATCTGGTTTGGATTCTTTTTGAGTCAGTGAATATCAATTTAGATCTTTGCAACAGCGGTATGATTCTCATTTGCAATGCATTTGTCTTCATTCACTTTCTCCTGCAAGAATATTAAATAGACTGAAAGAAAACGATATATTTAAAATGTCATTTAATAAATAAGATAGTTTAAATGGCAAGGGAGTTATTAAAACAAATACTCCAGAAATAGTGAATAGATTCCTTTCAGACAATGACAGTGAAAATGCAGATGTAAAACTGTGCGCGCTAAATGAGTTCAAAGCATTACCATATGTATTATTTTAGTTTGCAATGTTCCATCAATGCAGCAGGGGCCCACAGAAATAGTGTTCTATTATGTAGCATTTATATTATTATTGCTACACAATTTAGCAAGAAATAATCTTGTATATTAAATTCATTGGTGTGTTTGAGCGTCTATCCGGTTACGCATTCGGACACCCCTGCACCGATTGGGATAAAACCAACGCAAGTTGGTCCAGTTGAATACTGGCCAGGTTTTAAAGGTGGTTAGGGTCCTGGTCGAACCTCCCGTTGGTGTACACTGGCAGAACTTTAACCCGGGGAGCCGGATCTGGTCCTTCCACTAGATGGAATTGGACGTCATCACATCATTTTAAAACAAATAATTTAAACCTGGGCAATGCCAGGTACTTCAGCTGATAAGAATCAATAAAACTATTTTATACTTGATTTTTGTTTGTTGCCTTTCGGTGGAAAAGTAAGCATGCATATATGTTGTCTTAAAATACTTGTTGTAACCTGGAGAGTTCAGCTATCATGTATCAATATCATTTGAAAAGGTAGTAGTCTCCCACTCCCACTGTGGGCCTGATTCAGAGCTGGACGCTATTTGTGGACAGTCGTTCCAAAAAAGGGGCCGGCTATTTAAATTGAGCGCTCGCTCTTTACGGTTTGTTGACGCCTCTATATCTGAGCGAGCGAACGAAAAATGCGCTTGCTATTTTGTAAAGACGCCCCTTTGCCGTCCGCATCACACGTCATCTCCGGTATTTATTAGATTAATCGGGTACATTGAAAGGCATCTGAACTGCTCGCAGTGCTTGTGGTAGGTTTTTCTTACCGCAATCACTGCGAGCAGTTCAGGCTAAAAGACAACCAAGTGACGTGGTCGATGACGCTCCTTTACTAATTATGCACTCCCATTAAACGCCCTTTTCACGTTAGGCACGCCTGCGTTCGGATCTCCACTCCCCCGTTTTCAAGCACCTTCCCCTGTTACCAACCACAAACGGTACATTCTGTCAATCAAATTAGCAGCCCCTCGCTGTTTTGCGAGCGCACGATTTCCGACCGCAATGACTGTTTGCGCATGCGTATTACGACCCATACGCATGCGCAGTTGTGCGAACATCGCTCAGAGCGAACGAGCGGCTCTGAATCAGGCCCACTGTCCCTCTTCCATCACAATAGTAGTACATGGCAGGCAGCCAATACTACCTTTTGATTTGTAGAATGAAGAATGGCACTGCAATTGTTTGGGTTGAGTTAGTTTTGTTTAAACAGTTGCAAAGGGTACAAATATGCACCTACCCATATATGGGCTCACATGTAAATAATAAAAGTATAGTTGTTCCTGTTTATCTTGAAATGGGGGATAAAAATGTAAACTTTTTGAAATGCCTGCGCATTTTGGAACAGGGTAGGAGGGAATTCAATGTTAATTATTTTGTGTTTTATTTATTTTGTGTTTAAGAAGAATATAGCAGTAGGCAGTAATAAAAAAGTATTTATATAGCAATACCTAAACAAGAGCAGCTTCATTTAAAAGAGGGAACTTTCCCCTTCCAGGTGAGGGTGCCTCAATATTTTCCAATAAGGAGGATTGAGCCTACCTTGGCATGGTTTGTGCTCTTTGCTAAGGGGACAAGTTGTGGTGGCAGTTTTGCAGTCATATATGGATTAAGTTAAATAACATTCCTTTGATTTTGCTTTATTTTATCACAAATTAAAATCCAAACAAAAAGTTAAGTGATTTACTATTACTGAACTGAATCAGGGCAATAATTCCTGTGGTTACATACAACCTTACTGAAAAAAACAATGATCTATGGGCCCAATTGCAAAAGCGTACGCAGATTGCTGTGTACTGAGCATGTGTAAGTGGATGGAGAAACGCCGGTGTGCCTGTCCGTTTGAACGCTGTTTCCTGAGCGTGCATAAATTTGCCACTGCCGCGTCATTCGCAGCTTGAGAAGTCACTGCATGCTGCAAGAATTGCAATTCCTGAGTAAGGTCAGACCTGCTGTAATTCTGCGTGAAGGTCCGATGTTACCGATGTATACGCAGGATTGGGAGGTATTACGGATGTGAGAATGCAATAGACTGCATCTCTATGCTGGCTGAGCAGTTGCAAACAATAAGAGTTATGGTATGACATACCTTTGTTAACTCTTTTTCTTCGAGGTCCATGGGGTCCACAGCCATTACGTTGGGGTATGAATCCCGGTCACCAAACAGTTAACGCAAACGTGTTCTCTGCTCCCAGGATGCACCGGGGTTCCTCCTCATATACCCCAACCCCTGCCTCAGGTAGCCAGTTCGTTACCAAGCTCAAGCAGGCAGAGACAAACAAAGGGTAAGAAAAAAAAAGACCCATACTCACGAGTCCAGACTCTCAAGAGAAGAACTACGGAAAAACCTCCCCCAGAACTACAGGTGCGCCTGGGTGGGTGTCCTGTGGACCCCATGGACCTCATAGAAAAAAAAAAAGAGTTAACAAAAGGTATGTCATACCATAACTCTTATTTTCTTCTTCGGGGTCCATGGGGTCTACAGCCATTACGTTGGGGATATCCCAAAGCACTAACCCTACGGGCGGGGACGCTCCTGGCTCTCGGAAGAGAGGAGAATCCTACGGCCGAAGGAGGCATCCTGAGAGGCAAAGGTGTCAAAGGAATAAACTTTGACAAAGGTATGGATGGAAGCCCATGTGGCTGCTTTGCATAATTGCTCAGCAGAAGCACCCCGGCGGGCCGCCCATGATGGACCTACCGCCCTAGTAGAATGTGCAGTCACTGAATCCGGCACCCGCATACCAGCCTGTGTATAAGCCAATGAAATTGCCATGCGAATCCACCTGGCCAGTGTCTGTTTACTGGCTGGCCAGCCACGCTTATGACAACCATAAAGCACAAAAAGTGAATCGGACTTCCTCCATTTGCTCGTGCGTTTAACATAAATTCTCAACGCACGGACCACATCCAGGGAAGCCTCACCTTGTGAGAGACTTGTGCCCTGAAATGCTGGAACTACTATTTCTTCATTAATATGAAATTTAGACACCACTTTCGGAAGGTAGCCCTCCCTAGTACGCAGCACTGCTCTATCTTGATGAAATACCAAGAACGGCTCCTGGAAGGAAAGCGCAGCTAAATCCGACACTCTACGTGCAAATGCCATAGCAAGGAGGAATACCGTCTTTGCTTTTAGCCACTTGATGTCTATTGAATTTAAAGGCTCGAACGGAGGAGCCAGCAAAATCTTCAGAACTAGTCAAGTCCCACGGAACAACTGGGGAAACGAAGGGAGGCTGAATCCTCAACACCCCCTGAAAAAAGGTCTTTATATCTGGTCTCAGAGCAATTTTATGTTGGAACCAGACTGAAAGAGCTGACACCTGTACCCTTAAAGAGGCCAGGCGGAGCCCTTTTTCCAAACAGCTTTGAAGAAAATCCAGCACTCTGGATATCAGGAATTTCTGTGGATCATACCCTTTCAGTTCACACCACTGAAAGAATGTATGCCAAACCTTATAGTATATACGGGCTGAGGATGGTTTCCGTGTCTTCAACATTGTCCGTATAACAGACTCGGAAAACCCCTTCTTCCTCAAGACGGAGGCCTCAAGAGCCATGCCGTCAGCGATAGCCGATGAAGATCCGGGTACCAGCAGGGACCCTGTAGCAACAGATCCGGTCTCAATGGCAGAGGCCATGGAGTGTCTATGGAGAGAGACCATAGATCTGTGAACCAGTGCCGTCTCGGCCATGCCGGAGCTATTAATATGATGGTGCTGCCCTCTTGTTTGCTCTTCTGCCCAGAGTTGTCAGAAAGATCAAACGGGGGAAACAGATATACCAGCTTGTAACGCCACTTTACTGTAAGTGCATCTACAAACTCGGCTCTCGGATCTCTTGTCCAGGATCCGTACCCGGGAACCTTGTTGTTCCTTCTTGATGCCATCAGATCTATTTCTGGTAGACTCCACCTGTCCACCTGACCACAAGGTTCCGAAAAACCTGTGGATGTAGGGCCCATTCTCCTGCATTTATCTCTTACCGACTGAGAAAATCGGCCTCCCAATTCAGGATTCCTGGAATGAACACGGCAGATATCGTGGGTAGATGAGTCTCTGCCCATACCAGGATCTTTGATACCTCTGCCAAGGCAGCCCGACTCCTCGTGCCCCCTTGATGATTTAGGTAGGCGACCGCGGTGCGATTGTCCGACTGTATCTGCACTAAAGCTTTGAATATAGCTCTTAGTTCCAGGATGTTTATCGGTAGCCGGCTTTCCGCCACTGACCACTTTCCTTGGAAAGTGTGTGACCCCGTCATCGCCCCCCAACCTTGAAGACTGGCGTCGGTTTTGACTAATGTCCAATCCGGCACCCAAAAGGGGCAACACTGCCTGAGATGCTTTGTCTGCAACCACCAGGTCAGGGACAACCGTACCTCTGGAGAGAGACGCAGCAGCTGAGACCTGATCGTACGATGATCCTTGTTCCAGTGAGACAGAACTAATTGCTGCAGTGGTCTGGGGTGGAATTGAGCGTATTCCACCATCCTGAAGGTGGCCACCATCGACCCCAGGACCTGCATGGCTACTAAAACGGATATCTGCCTGTAGCGAAGCAACCTGCGTATTCGTGATTGTAGGGAAAGGATCTTATCCTCCGGCAGATATATTTTCTGCACCACGGAGTCCAATCTCGCTCCCAAATGACATCTGTTGTACCGGACAGGGTGACGACTTTTGCCAGTTTATGATCCAGCCGTGATTGCACAGACATGATACTGTCAGCCTCAAAATGATCCTGTACCTGCTGTGGGGACTGCCCCAGCAACAGGAGGTCGTCCAAGGAAGGCAAAATCCTGACGCCTTGGCGTCTGAGGCATGCCATCATCACCGCCATCACCTTGGTGAATACCTGAGGGGATGTGGACAGGCCAAACGGCAGGGCCTGGAACTGAAAATGTTCCTCCCCTACCGCAAAACGAAGAAATTTTTTGATGAGCCTGTGTGATTGGGATGTGAAGGTAGGCATCCTGTATATCTAGGGATACCATATAGTCCCCCTGTTCCATTGCCAACACAATCAATCGCAATGTTTCCATCCTGAACCCGGGGGCTCGAACAAATTTGTTGAGCTCTTTCAGATTCAGAATAGGCCGGTATGACCCATTCGGTTTCTGAACAAAGAACAGATTGGAGTAAAACCCCTCTCGGAACTGATTCTCTGGCACCGGAATCACTACTTCCGATGCTAGCAAGGCAAGAAGAGCCTTCTGAAGGGCCAAAGCTCTTTCTGAACCTACCGGCGGGTTTACACAAAAGAACCTTTGCGGAGAAGTCCTCCAAAACGTCAGGGCGTCAGGGTACCCTCAGGGTACCCAAAACGTCAGGGTACCCTCGGGAAACAACTCCTCGAACCTAGGCATCCTCCATCGTGAGGTGCCAGGGCTCTGAGAACCGAAGTAGTCGGCCCCAGGTGGAGGCCCGTCCCATCAGGCCACTGGTTTATCCTGGACCCTAGATCCTGGCTGTTTGTTCTGCCAGGGCTTCCTGTGTCCTGCCTTTTTTGGTGGAAATCCCGCTGAAGGCTGACCTGCGGCCGAAACCCCCGAAAGGACGCCCTCCTCAATTTAGACGAGGTTGCTGATGGCAAACCTGCCGTCTTTGAGGCTGCCATGGAGGATACAATTTTGTCCAATTCTGGACCAAAGAGAACACCTCCTGTGAATGAAAGGAATTCTAGGGCCTTTTTGGACCCGTCATCTGCCTTCCAATCCTTCAACCAGAGGATCCTACGTGCCACCACGGACTCTGCTGAAACCTTAGAGGAAAGGATCCCTGCATCCAAGGCGGCATCTCCCAAATAAGAGGCCCCTTCTCTAATAAAGGAGATCATATCCAGTTGCTCCTTAGAGGCATCTGGTAAAGACTCCATTAGAGTTTTGGCCCACTCCTCAATAGCTCTTGCTACCCAGGCAGTGGCCATAGCTGGGCAGGTGGCCGTTCCTGCCAGCGAAAAAATTGATTTGAGACAAGTCTCCAGTCTCCTATCCGTGGTTTCCTTCAGTGAAACCGCTGGGATTAGCAGAGTGGTACGTTTAATCAGCTGTGCCACATGTGCATCAACTGACGGTGGATTCTCCCACTTGGCACAGTCCTCTGCTGGAAAAGGATATAGAAGCGCCATTCTTTTAGAAGAATGGCTTATCTTATCCGGACGGACCCAGGCTTCCTCCAATTCTTATAAATGTTCAGACTGGGAATTTTGCCTTAACCACTTTCTGGTGCTTAAACAGGGGGGCTTTCCTAGGCGGAAGATCCCCTTCCTCGATATTTAACACAGATTTTACAGCCCTTATCAGAAAGGGGACATCGGCTACTGGGAAATGATCATCACCCTCCTCGGAGCTAGACTCCTGTGAAGAGTCCTGTGCCTGTTCCTCCTCTGAGGAGGCACTGGAGTACTCACCCATATGAGGCGATACATGGCGCCTAGATTTAGGCTGCTTTGGCTTGACAGCCTGAGGCTGAAAAACTCCCGAGGATGATGCCATAACCTTACCAGCACCAGGGCCCATCCAAGGCGGCCATATCATGGGCATAGGATGCATCTGCTGAGGCAAACCCCAAACCGGTGGTACAGGGGCAGCCAGCCGTTCCGGCACCTGAGCCATATCCTGAGAAAATGACGCCCAAGGGGGCTCAGGGCCTGAAACTGGCAAACTTAATTGATGTGGTGGCTGTCTGAAACAGTTCCCATAAAGCCCATTTTGTAGAAAGTCCTGTGGGGACAATCCTGCCTTGCAGGCTACACAGGATATAAGCAATGGGGCTCCCGCCACCTGACCCTCAGACTCCTTAGACATAACACTATGCCACTGGTTCTGAGTGTATATGTGCTGCTTTCTACTCTCAACCCACACACCCGTAGCAATGGAAGGGGAGAGACAGTGACAGTATACAGGAATTACAGTTCTTTTACAGAAGAAACAGTATCCATAGACAACAATCACGTCATGCATAAATACTCCACAAGCCATATGCATATAAGCTCTCACTACCATAATCAGCCTAATCTTCGGTAGGATAGAGCCCTGTAAACACCTAAACCAGCAGTAGGTAAGGTATACAGGGAGACTGCCCAGAGAGCAACTGACATGCACTGTGGCTGCCCTATATGGAGGCTGGGAGGAGCAATCCACAATCACTGCGCCAGAGGACTGAACAAGCGTGTGGATTGGGGGAGGGGCCGCCGGGGAAGCGTACCTCCCCTATGCTGCTTGGATCTGCCCGGTAAACTGACCTGGCCGCCGCCATAAGCCCCGGCTGGTCAGGAACATCATATCCCGGCAGTCTAGGCTAGGAGACAAGCTGTATGCCTCCTGACTGCAGCGCGCCTCCGGCCAGTCTCACCGCCGGAGGCCGGACTGCCACGTGGTCCCGGCGTCTGCGGCCACCGCAACCACCTGCTTACCTGCCATCCCCTTGATCCGGTTGCAGTCCAGGGCCTGAGAGCCCCTGCCGAATCCCCTGCCAAGGCTAGCGGTGCGGCGCCGGAGGAGGTAGTTGCTGCGCGTGGCCGGTGCGCCTCCAATCAGGCGCGAGGCTGCGTCCAGGACAGCTCAGACCACCCGCTGAGATAGAGAGTAGAACTCTCTTTTTTTTTTTTTTGTTACTCATCTACAAGACTGTCTATGTGGTGAACACACCAAACAGGAAGAAATGGCTACCTGAGGCAGGTTGTGGGGTATATGAGGAGGAACCCCGATGCATCCTGGGAGCAGAGAACTCGTTTGCGTTAACTGTTTGGTGACCGGGATTCATACCCCAACATAATGGCTGTGGACCCCATGGACCCCGAAGAAGAAATTAGCATATTTTCGCAGCAGAACTGTGTGCGTAATCGCAGCTGCAATAGTGATCTGTAATGAATCAGGCCCTATATACGTTGCGCAAACACACCATATTAGTAGCCTGTAAATACAAGGAGCCTTCACCAAAGCCCTCCAACAAGTGTAGAAAAATAAAACTATCACAATAGCGCTTATAGTGAGTTTGTATACAGAGGTGCAAGATGGTTCACAAGTCAAATCACCGCAGATGGGTAATCAATCAAGTCTTACGCTTCAAAGTAGTACTCAAATTGTTTCTCTCCTCATAGCGCCAGCTGTGACATCATGCAGCAGGGGAAGGGCCCGGGCTCCATTTGGCAGCACCAACCAACTAGTGATGACACAACCGGTGGAGGGGAGGTGCAGCTGCAGGATGCTCTGTGACAGTGACCGTGAGAATACAAGGGTATCCGTCCCCTGCTGCATGTCGTCACAACCTGCACTATGGTGCTGCGAGGAAACAAACTACATCACCATCTCCCAGAGAAGTGGCACATACAATGTTGGCAGTTATACCAAAGGTGAATTACAAAGGTGTTTAAGTAACGGAGATTCCTCTCATCTGCGACTTGAAATCTCATAAGGAGAGGAGAGAAACAATTTGTAAACACTACCTTGAAGAGTAAAGCTGGGTACACACTGAGCGACGTGTACCCAGCCGATATGTCGGCCCGACATAACGGATCCTGGGTACACATCAGAACGAGGTAATAAACGACGGAATGATACCTTGTTCCGTCCTTCATTACCTGCAATGAGGCCGACCAGACGATGTCGCAAGCATCCGCGGGAACGCGCATATTGGCCGTACACCAAGACTTGATTGATTACCCATCTGTGGTGGTTGGACTTTGGAACTATCTTGCACCTCTGTATGCAAACTCACTCTAAGCGCCATCGTGATACAGTTTATATTTGTATACAACCTTACTGACCAGTGCTGCAAATAAGCTCATCACCTGGATTTCTTCCATAATTCTGTCAGAAAAAAATGGATATCAGGAGAATATCACCTTAAACCATCAATTTAAAAAGGACAACTTATTTAAATTACCACTAAATATAAAATAGAATTATGCATCAGATGAAAAGTAATTCCATAGGATTACTGAAGTTTAAAAAGTAAATAAAATCTATTTATCATCATCCTTTATTTATATGGTACTACAATGTCTCTGCAGTGCTGTAGAAAGTGCATACAAAAGCAAAGTACAAAAATAACAGGAAAAACTCAGACTATACAGTATAAGCAAATACATTTACTAGAATCCCAGCGCTGGCTGTACCTGCATGCCAGCTGACAGGAGCAACAGACAGGTTCAGAGTCACTGATTGCAAAAATAATTCCATGGGGAAGGAGAGGTTTCGGATTGTTTTGTCAACAGGAATATATAGACATGGTAGCCATGTCAACACTGATGAAATGTCGATATTAGAATGTTGACAAAACAGTCATGGTGGTGCAGCGGCTTCACAACCTACTACAACAGCTCTGGAGGTCTGATGGCCAGCTGACGCAGAGTTCCGGCAGAGTAATCTGATCAAGCGTTTCCAGCGGCGAGTATGCTACCCCTAACCTTCCCTCCTAGTGCCGAACCCCAAACGTCCACTCCCGCTGCATTACTCTGTCGGCATTGTGCAGAGTGTTGAAATTACATATGTCGACATACTGCAGATGTCGACAGGTTTCATGCCGACATTTTAACAATGTAGATATTGTGGTGTTGACATTATGACTGTCTACATGGTGAATGCATCCTGGAGGAAATGGCAAAAGGAAAGAGTGTCGGTTATAATCTATAAAAGGAGGGGCAATCAAACTAAGGTAAAACAGAGGATTAAGTCAGTGTGCAGGGAGAAAACAGGGTGGTTTGGGAGGAGGTCTGATACACTTTGATAAAGAGATGGGTTTTGAGAGCCTGTTTGAAGCTTTGGAGAAAGGTAAGTTAGCGGGGTCAGCATTAGGTTTTTTTTTTTTATTTGGGGGAGGGGTGTTAGAGTTAGGCACCCCTAGGGGGAGGGGAAGGGTAAGGCACCACTGGGGTGAGTTAAGGTTTAGGCACTAACAGGGAGTGTTAGGGTGCGGGGTGGGGAGGGTTAGAGTTAAGGGGAGAAGGGTGTCGGGTAAGTTACCTGACCCCTGTCGGGATACCAACCATCTGGATACCACCGTCAGTATTGTGGAAATGGAAACTAAAGAAAAAGGAAATTGGGGGGGGGGGGGAATTTGTCATTCTAAAACCCCCAAACTTCCACCTCACACTAATTATTAAAAAAAAAAAAAAAAAAAAAACACTAAAATCTAATTCAAATTACAATCTAATGAGTTACTGAAATCAAAATAATTCCATGCATAACACAAAAAAAAAAAAGCCTATAAGAATTGTGAATTCTTTAAGAGTACAAATATAAAATGCTATTAAGTGTTATTTAATACAACAAAAAGGCTACAATGATTACTTAATAAAAATAGTGATATTTACATAAAGAAACAAATGCAAAACAGGTTTATAAAATAAAACAGAAAATAAAACAAAAGGGACTACACATCATAATTAGTGTTGAATTGATCCAAGTTGTTCCACCAAATGAATATATAACAAAATTTGATTTACCCTAATCTGGTTCTTTGTGGCATACTTGCCAACATTTAAAATTTTGAGCCAAAAAGATCAGAAGAGGTCCAGGTTGGAGATGCATGGAGCGGTATGCAGTCAGGAAGCAGAAGGTCGAAATGCCGACCTCTGGCTTCCCGACTATGCAATCCCGACGGGGGACAAATGATAGGCGTCGAAATTCTGATGCCTATCATTATCCCTACGCCGAGAGTCTGACATACCGAAAGAAGGTAAGCCGGGCAGCGGGCACGGACAGCTGCGGGGCGGAGGGTGCGTAGGGGCCGTCCCAGGAGGGTTAGGTTTAGGCTGCCAGCAGGGGGGGGGGGGGGGGAAGAGGGTTAGGTTAGTAAGTGTACTTGCTGAACAGGATTTTCAGTGGTGCCAGTCTTCTGGCGTCAGGATTTAAACTGCCGGTCCGGCGGTCATTTATACCGATCCACACAGAGCATGGTGCTATGAGTGGCATCATTGCAGCCCTTCTGCCCAATGCTGCATTTGTGCCATTCACCAGCGGGGAGCATGGCCTTGATAATGCAATTCACCTCAAAACACATCAGCCGGTCTATTCTCTTGGAAGCCTGGGATATTTGGTAAGAGTGTCCATCGTTTAGGTTTTGCAGCTCTAGGAAAAAAACAACAACTTAATTTTGACTATATTTTAGAATAAATCAGAACAACATTAAAATAATTATCCCGATCATTATAAAACAAGGGGCGGGATGCACAATTGCAGATATTGTGGTCAAATCTCAGAAAATAAAAGTTTCCGGAGATTTTGCTGCTCACCCCATATGCACCAAGCTCCGGAATGCAATACATTCCAGGGCTTGGATGCCGTGGGCAATAGAAGCCTACTAGCTTCTATCCACGACTCCCCCTAGGAGGGATCCAATCGGATCCTTTCCAGCACCACCTGCAGTGCGTGCATCACTTGACACATGCACAGAAGTACTTCTGGGTCATAAAGTCCTTCTAAAGCAAAGGACAGCACTTACTGGGAGAGCTGTCCTTTGTGATTTTAATCATGCATATCGGCGTTATTTAGGCCGACGCGCATGCGATGAGTGTCAGGATACATCGCACACAAAATGTGATGCTTGACGCTTCCCGTCCAATGCATTATTAAAATAAGTACTAAATGTTATTTCTATATCATTACACTGGTACCCTCAGCTATGGTATTTGAAGAGTACAGTGATTCTTTTGCAACTACGTGTTGCTACAAGCTAAACTGAGGCCAAACCAATGTTTAGGAAAGAAGCCAAACCAAAGTTTAGGAAAGAGGCCAAACCAAAAGTTTAACAGTAGTTAAAAGAGAGCACTTTAAAAGCATCAGACATAAAACGGTCTTATTTTGTTATTCTTAACATTTAAAAGAATTATGTAAGGCAACTAATATTTCATTGTCAAAATTATAACTACAGAACTTCTTAGCCACTGCAAATTTGTAAGCACATTTATTGTGTCTCCATCAATGAAGAACTAATTATTAGTAAAACTTTTCCATAAGTATGAAAGCAGTAACCTCCATAACAGAGATTGGAATAAAATCTTATGTGACACAGACATACGTTAAAATAAATTTAAGTGGGCATGGCATGACCGGCGGGCTGATGAGACATGCCTCACCTCAGCTCCCGCGGGTTTTCTATTCCGAGGGCATTTCACGGCGGTTCCTCACCCTTATTACTTACATAAGTGCCCTCTATTGCCTGCTTTCCACTTGGGCACTCACTTGCGGGGCTTCTGGAACCTCCAGCCCGGTCGCTGCCTACTCGAGGAGCAAAGCCGCGGCCTCAATGAGTGGATCCGGCCGTGCATCCCGATACCGCCGGCCTGCTACTGCCTACTCTCCTCCTGATAAGGCTGGTGTTTCTTCCTCCTGGCTTCCTTGTCAGACAGGGTTTGTGGCTTAGTGAGGCCTGAAAACGGAGCTACAGGCCTCTAAAAACACCTGGCCGCCATCTTGGATTTCCTCCAGCAGCAGTCAAACTTTGTCAGCTACTACAAGTATAAACAAGTTGGTTATACACTTTATTGAGGCTTCCCTACTGTTCTGCGCTGTGAATGTAGTTTCCTTGCTATATTAGTGTGGAGTTCTCGCTTCCTGGGGTCACATAGAGATGACATGTGATACAATGATGCTGTGATTTCCTTCCCTCATACTCCACCACCCAGGCTCTATATGCATATCCCATATTCCTTTTTTGAACCAACACCGTTCTATATCTACACACAAACTCTGTTATTGAAGTGTGGGGAAAGAGTCTCTTGGGCCCTCTTTCTCCCTATATCCGTTTTAATATGGGGCAACCTCCTCAGCCACTACGAGCAGTTCTATTGCGGATGGATCTTCTGGTTTGATGTCGGTGTCTGGCGTAGACCCTAGCGACCATCTCACCGTCAAGACTGTGTGTCAAGTTTTGCCGGCCTTCAAGCCAGACCTTAGCCAAGATCTTACTGCAGCAATTCGGGAGGTTAAGGTTGAGCTTTCCGCTATTGGAGACCGCACAGATAATTTAGAACGCAAAATGGAAGAATTGGTGGCATCACATAACGAGCTCATCTCAGCTCATGATCACCAAAGATCTGAGTTAGAGTCGTTCAAAGACAAGAGGGCTGATATGGAAGATCGCTCCCGGAGAAATAATATTAAAATTAAGGGGGTGCTTGACTCCATTGCCAATTCTGAATTGTTGGATTACACCATTTTTTTATTCCGGAAGCTGCTGCCCGATGTTAAGGTTAAATACCTACTTTTAGATCGTATCCATCATCATCCTAGGCCTCGATCAGTTTTCCCCTCTCTTCCTGGAGACATTCTACTGCGTGTTCACTTCTTCACAATTAAAGAGCACATCCTTCAGGCTGCCAGATCTGCTGGAGATTCTGATGTCCTTGGAGGCCTGCAAGTTTTTCCAGACTTTTCTACATTGACTCTAACAGATATCATTCATTCCCCTTACGTCAGCTTTTCGTGCTCAAGATATTACATACCGATGGGGATTCCCGATGAAATTAATCATTAATCATGAAGGTTCTTCCTTTGTTATCTCCACTCTGGATGCCGGAATCAAGCTGTTGTCGGACAGGGACATTTCAGTTAAGTCGTCGTCTTAATTTTCTTCCAGGAAACACCCTCCTGCTCAATCAGAATTGTCTACTGCCTGATTATATTTGTTGGGCTGTTCTGGATTAAAATTTTCTGGACTTTACTGCACTTAAAATAAAGCTTAGGTTTGGTCCCTAGTTACAACAACGATCTCCTTCAGGACTCAAGATTTGTGAGTTATTGTGTTGGTTCTACATTTTTTTCTTTCTTTACATTTATAACTGTAGAAGTTTAAATTCTTATGTTTCTAGGTTTACAGCGCCAATTTAAGATATACTGTGTTAATATGTTCTACCTTTACTTGGCCTTTAGATGGTGGTGTCAGTGCTACGTATCCCCGTTAATTCTACTGCATTCCCTTTCCCTCGTTATGCAAACCAAATATACCAGGTCATTTTGTTTTTTGCTCTTAAATTTCTTGTTTTCATTTGGGTTGCTATTTGAAATATACAATAAAGTTTTTATTTTATGTACATTTATGTGGCTTATTCACATATTTAGATTTATGTTGTACATTTCTATTTTAGTTGAATGGTCCGAATTTTTTCACTAAATGTTAAGGGTTTAAATTCCCCTCATAAAACAGACTAGCTTTA
>JAUIMM010003809.1:0-22643 GCA_031769625.1 Taudactylus pleione
GTATAGAGGTACATAGTATAGAATATGGTGTATAGAGTTACATAGTATAGATTATGGTGTATAATGGTACATAGTCTAGAATGTGGTGTATATTGGTACATAGAAATGGAGTATAGTGGTACAATAGTATAGAATGTGGTGTAGAGGTGTATAGTGGTACATAGTATATAATATGGTGTAAAGTGTAAATAGTATAGAATATAGTGTAGAGCTGTATAGTGGTTCATAGTATAGATATGGTGTATAGTGGTACATAGCATAGAATGTGGTGTAGAAGCTGTATAATGGTACATAGTATAGGATGTGGTGTATAGTGGTATATAGTATAGATTATGGTGTATAGAGGTACATTGTATAGAATATGGTGTATAGTGATACATAGAATATGATGTATAGTGGACATAGTATAGAATGTGGTGTAAAGCTGTATAATGGTACACAGTATAGAATGTGGTGTAGAGGTGTATAGTGGTATATAGTATAGAATTTGGTGTATAGTGGTATATAGTATAGAATATGGTGTATAGAGGTACATAGTAAAGAATATGGTGTATAGAGTTACATAGTATAGAATATGGTGTATAATGGTACTTAGTATAGAATATGGTGTATAGTGGTACATAGAATAGAATGTGGTTTAGAGCTGTATAATGGTACATAGTATAGAATGTGGTGTATAGTGGTACATAGTATAGAATATGGTGTATAATGGTACATAGTATAGAATAAGGTGTGAGCTGTATAGTGGTACATAGTATAGAATATTGTGTATAGTGGTACATAGTATAGAACATGGTGTAAAGTGGTTACATAGTATAGAATATGGTGTATAGTGGTACAGTATAGAATATGGTGTAGAGCTGTATAGTGGTACATAGTATAGAATATTGTGTATAGTGGTACATAGTATAGAATATGGTGTATAGTGGTACATAGTATAGAACATGGTGTATAGTGGTACACAGTATAGAATATGCTGTAGAGTTGTATAGTGGTACATAGTATAGAACATGGTGTATAGTGGTACATAGTATAGAATATTGTGTATAGTGGTATATAGTATAGAATATGGTGTATAGAGGTACATAGTATAGAATATGGTGTATAGTGGTACATAGTATAGAATGTGGTGTATAGTATAGAATGTGGTGTAGAGTTGTATAGTGGTACATAGTATAGAACATGGTGTATAGTGGTACATAGTATAGAATATTGTGTATAGTGGTATATAGTATAGAATATGGTGTATAGAGGTACATAGTATAGAACATGGTGTATAGTGGTACATAGTATAGAATATTGTGTATAGTGGTATATAGTATAGAATATGGTGTATAGAGGTACATAGTATAGAACATGGTGTATAGTGGTACATAGTATAGAATATGGTGTATCGTGGTACATAGTATAGAATATGGTTAAATAGAAGTACATAGTATAGAATATAGTCGTATAGTGCTACATAGTATGGTGGTATAGTGGTACATAGTATAGAATATGGTGCATTGAGGTACATAGTAAATAATACTGGTGTATAGTGGTACATAGTATAGATTATGGTGTATAGTGGTACGTAGTATAGAATGTGGTGTATAGTGGTACATAGTATAGAATATGGTGTATAATGGTACATAGTATAGAATATGGTGTGGAGCTGTGTAGTGGCACATAGTATAGAATATTGTGTATAGTGGTACATAGTATAGAATATGGTGTATAGTGGTACAGTATAGAATATTGGTGTAGAGCTGTATAGTGGTACATAGTATAGAACATGAGTGTATAGTGGTACATAGTATAGAACATGGTGTATAGTTGGTACATAGTATAGAACATGGTGTATAGTGGTACATAGTATAGAATATGGTTGTATAGTGGTACATAGTATAGAACAATGGTGTATAGTGGTACATAGTATAGAACATGGTGTATAGTGGTACATAGTATAGAATATGCTGTAGAGCTGTAGAGTACTACATAGTATAGAATATGGTGTATAGTGGTACATAGTATAGAACCATGGTGTATAGTGGTACAAAGTATAGAATATGCTGTAGAGCTGTAAAGTGGTACATAGTATAGAATATGGTGTATAGTGGTACATAGCATAGAATATGGTGTATAGTGGTAAATAGTATAGAATATGGTGTATAGTGGTACATAGTATAGAATATGGTGTATATTGGTTCATAGTATAGAATATGGTGCATAGTGTACATAGAAAATGCGGTATAGTGGTATATAGTATAGAATTTGGGGTACAGTGGTACATAGTGTAGAATATCGGGTATAGTGGTACATAGTGTAGAATATGGTGTATAGTGGTACATAGTAAAGAATATGTTCTATAGTGGTACATAGTACAGAATTTGGTGTGTAGTGGTGCATAGTATAGAATGTGGTGTAGAGCTGTATAGTGGTAAATAGTAAGGAACATGGTGTATAGTGGTACATAGTATAGAACATGGTGTATAGTGGAACATAGTATAGAACATGTGTATAGTGGTACAATAGTATAGAATATGCTGTAGAGCTGTATAGTGGTACATAGTATAGAATATGTTGTATAGTTGGTACATAGCTTAGAATATGGTGTATAGTGGTACATAGTATAGAATATGGTGTATAGCGGTACAAAGTTTAGAAACATGGTGTATAGTGGTACATAGTATAGAATATGGTGTATAGTGGTACAGTATAGAATATTGAGTAGAGCGTATAGTGGTACATAGTATAGACTATTGTGTATAGTGGTACATAGTATAGAATATGGTGTATAGTGGTACATAGTATAGAACATGGTGTATAGTGGTACATAGTATAGAATATGGTGTATAGTGGTACATAGTATAGAACATGGTGTATAGTGGTACATAGTATAGAACATGGTGTATAGTGGTACATAGTATAGAATATGCTGTAGAGCTGTTATAGTACTACATAGTATAGAATATGGTGTATAGTGGTACATAGCATAGAATATGGTGTATAGTGGTACATGGTATAGAAAATGGTGTATAGTGGTACATAGTATAGAATATGGTGTATATTGGTACATAGTATAGAATATGGTGTATAGTGGTACATAGTATAGAATATGGTGCATAGTGGTACATAGAAAATGGGTATAGTGGTATATAGTATAGAATTTGGGGTACAGTGGTACATAGTGTAGAATATGGGGTATAGTGGTATATAGTGTAGAATATGGTGTATAGTGGTACATAGTAAAGAATATGGTCTATAGTGGTACATAGTATAGAACATGGTGTATAGTGGTACATAGTATAGAATATGGTGTATCGTGGTACATAGTATAGAATATGGTTAATAGAAGTACATAGTATAGAATATAGTATATAGTGCTACATAGTATGGTGTATAGTGGTACATAGTATAGAATATGGTGTATAGTGGTACATAGTAAAGAATATGGTCTATAGTGGTACATAGTACAGAATGTGGTGTGTAGTGGTACATAGTATAGAATGTGGTGTAGAGCTGTATAGTGGTACATAGTATAGAATGTGTTCGTATAGTGGTATAAGGTGTAGAGCTTTATAGTGGTACATAGAATAGAATGTGGTGTAGAGCTGTATTGTGGTACATAGTATAGAGTATGTTGTATAGAGGTATATAGTATAGAATGTGGTGTAGCGCTGTATAGTGGTACATAGTATAGAATATGGTGTATAGTGGTACATAGTATAGAAATGGTGTATAGAGGTACATAGTATAGAATATGGTGTCTAGTGGTACATAGTAGAGAATGTGGTGTATAGTGGTACATAGTATAGAATGTGGTGTAGAGCTGAATAGAGGTACATAGTATAGAATGTGGTGTATAGTTGTATATGTGTAGAGCTGTATAGTGGTTACATAGTATAGAATGTGGTGTATAGTGGTACATAGTATAGAATATGGTGTATAGACGTACATAGTATAGAATATGGTGTATAGTGGTACATAGTATAGAATGTGGTGTATAGTGTAGAATGTGGTGTAGAGCTGTATAGTGGTACATAGTATAGAATGTGGTGTATAGTGGTATATAGTATAGAATATGGTGTATAGTGGTACATGGTATAGAATATGGTGTATCGTGGTTACATTGTATAGAATATGGTGTATAGAAGTACATAATATAGAATATGGTGTTTAGTGGTACATAGTATGGTGTATAGTGGTACATAGTATAGAACATGGTGTATAGTGGTACACAGTATAGAATATGGTGTATTACATAGTATAGAATATGCTGTATAGTGGTACATAGTATAGAATATGGTGCATTGTGGTACATATTATATAATATGGTGTATAGTGGTACATAGTATAGATTATGGTGTATAGTGGTACATAGTTTAGAATGTGGTGTATAGTGGTACATAGTATAGAATATGGTGTATAATGGTACATAGTATAGAATAAGGTGTGGAGCTGTATAGTGGTACATAGTATAGAATATTGTGTATAGTGGTACATAGTATAGAATATGGTGTAAAGTGTTACATAGTATAGAATATGGTGTATAGTGGTACAGTATAGAATATAGTGTAAAGCTGTATAGTGGTACATAGTATAGAATATTGTGTATAGTGGTACATAGTATAGAATATGGAGTATAGTGGTACATAGTATAGAACATGGTGTATAGTGGTACATTAGTATAGAACATGGTGTATAGTGGTACATAGTATAGAACATGATGTATAGTGGGTACATAGTATAGAACATGGTGTATAGTGGTACAAAGTATAGAATATGCTGTAGAGCTGTATAGTGGTACATAGTATAGAATATGGTGTATAGTGGTACATAGCATAGAATATGGTGTATAGTGGGTACATAGTATAGAAT
This sequence comes from Taudactylus pleione, assembly GCA_031769625.1. Taxonomy (NCBI): domain Eukaryota; kingdom Metazoa; phylum Chordata; class Amphibia; order Anura; family Myobatrachidae; genus Taudactylus; species Taudactylus pleione. Next base: position 4,861 of record JAUIMM010003809.1, read on the forward strand.
ATGGTGTATAGTGGTACATAGTATAGAATATGGTGTATATTGGTTCATAGTATAGAATATGGTGCATAGTGGTACATAGAAAATGCGGTATAGTGGTATATAGTATAGAATTTGGGGTAGAGTGGTACATAGTGTAGAAAATGGTGTATAGTGGTACATAGTATAGAACATGTGTATAGTGGTACATAGTATAGAATATGCTGTAGAGCTGTATAGTGCTACATTGTATAGAATATGGTGTATAGTGGTACATAGCATAGAATATGGTGTATAGTGGTACATGGTATAGAAAATGGTGTATAGTGGTACATAGTATAGAATATGGTGTATATTGGTACATAGTATAGAATATGGTGTATAGTGGTACATAGTATAGAATATGGTGCATAGTTGGTACATAGAAAATGGGGTATAGTGGTATATAGTATAGAATTTGGGGTACAGTGGTACATAGTGTAGAAATATGGGGTATAGTGGTATATAGTGTAGAATATGGTGTATAGTGGTACATAGTAATGAATATGGTCTATAGTGGTACATAGTACAGAATGTGGTGTGTAGTGGTACATAGTATAGAATGTGGTGTAGAGCTGTATAGTGGTACATAGTATAGAATGTGTTGTATAGTGGTATATGGTGTAGAGCTTTATAGTGGTACATAGAATAGAATGTGGTGTAGAGCTGTATTGTGGTACATAGTATAGAGTATGTTGTATAGAGGTATATAGTATAGAATGTGGTGTAGCGCTGTATAGTGGTACATAGTATAGAATATGGTGTATAGTGGTACATAGTAGAGAAATGGTGTATAGAGGTACATAGTATAGAATATGGTGTCTAGTGGTACATAGTAGAGAATGTGGTGTAGCGCTGTATAGTGGTACATAGTATAGAGTATGGTGTATAGTGGTACATAGTATAGAAATGGTGTATAGTGGTACATAGTATAGAATATGCTGTATAGTGGTACATAGTATAGAATATGGTGCATTGTGGTATATATTATATAATATGGTGTATAGTGGTACATTTTATAGATTATGGTGTATAGTGGTACATAGTATAGAATGTGGTGTATAGTGGTACATAGTATAGAATTTGGTGTATAATGGTACATAGTATAGAATAAGGTGTGGAGCTGTATAGTGGTACATAGTATAGAATATTGTGTATAGTGGTACATAGTATAGAACATGGTGTAAAGTGGTACATAGTATAGAATATGGTGTATAGTGGTACAGTATAGAATATGGTGTAGAGCTGTATAGTGGTACATAGTATAGAATATAGTGTATAGTGGTACATAGTATAGAATATGGTGTATAGTGGTACATAGTATAGAACATGGTGTATAGTGGTACACAGTATAGAATATGGTGTATAGTGTTACATAGTAGAGAATGTGGTGTATAGTGGTACACAGTATAGAATGTGGTGTTAAGTGGTATATGGTGTAGAGCTGTATAGTGGTACATAGTATAGAACATGGTGTATAGTGGTACATAGTATAGAATATTGTGTATAGTGGTATATAGTATAGAATATGGTGTATAGAGGTACATAGTATAGAATATGGTGTATAGTGGTACATAGTATAGAATGTGGTGTATAGTATAGAATGTGGTGTAGAGCTGTATAGTGGTACATAGTATAGAATGTGGTGTATAGTGGTATATAGTTTAGAATATAGTGTATAGTGATACATAGTATAGAATATGGTGTATCGTGGTACATAGTATAGAATATGGTGTATAGAAGTACATAGTATAGAATATAGTGTATAGTGCTACATAGTATGGTGTATAGTGGTACATAGTATAGAATATGGTGCATTGAGGTACATAGTAAATAATATGGTGTATAGTGGTACATAGTATAGATTATGGTGTATAGTGGTACGTAGTATAGAATGTGGTGTATAGTGGTACATAGTATAGAATATGGTGTATAATGGTACATAGTATAGAATATGGTGTGGAGCTGTGTAGTGGCACATAGTATAGAATATTGTGTATAGTGGTTCATAGTATAGAACATGGTGTATAGTGGTACATAGTATAGAATATGGTGTATAGTGGTACAGTATAGAATATGGTGTAGAGCTGTATAGTGGTACATAGTATAGAACATGGTGTATAGTGGTACATAGTACAGAACATGGTGTATAGTGGTACATAGTATAGAACATGGTGTATAGTGGTACATAGTATAGAATATGGTGTATAGTGGTACATAGTATAGAACATGGTGTATAGTGGTACATAGTATAGAACATGGTGTATAGTGGTACATAGTATAGAATATGCTGTAGAGCTGTAGAGTACTACATAGTATAGAATATGGTGTATAGTGGTATATAGCATAGAATATGGTGTATAGTGGTACATGGTATAGAAAATGGTGTATAGTGGTACATAGTAAAGAATATGGTGTATATTGGTACATAGTATAGAATATGGTGTATAGTGGTACATAGTATAGAATATGGTGCATAGTGGTACATAGAAAATGGGGTATAGTGGTATATAGTATAGAATTTGGGGTACAGTGGTACATAGTGTAGAATATGGGGTATAGTGGTACATAGTGTAGAATATGGTGTATAGTGGTACATAGTAAAGAATATGGTCTATAGTGGTACATAGTACAGAATGTGGTGTGTAGTGGTATATAGTATAGAATGTGGTGTAGAGCTGTATAGTGGTACATAGTATAGAATGTGTTGTATAGTGGTATATGGTGTAGAGCTTTATAGTGGTACATAGAATAGAATGTGGTGTAGAGCTGTATTGTGGTACATAGTATAGAGTATGTTGTATAGAGGTATATAGTATAGAATGTGGTGCAGCGCTGTATAGTGGTACATAGTATAGAATATGGTGTATAGTGGTACATAGTATAGAAATGGTGTATAGAGGTACATAGTATAGAATATGGTGTCTAGTGGTACATAGTAGAGAATGTGGTGTATAGTGGTACATAGTATAGAATGTGGTGTAGAGCTGAATAGAGGTACATAGTATAGAATGTGGTGTATAGTTGTATATGGTGTAGAGCTGTATAGTGGTACATAGTATAGAATGTGGTGTATAGTGGTACATAGTATAGAATATGGTGTAGAGCTGTATAGTGGTACATTGTATAGAATATGGTGTATTGTGGTATTTAGAATAGAATGTGGTTTAGAGCTGTATAGTGGTACATAGTATAGAATATTGTGTATAGTGGTATATAGTATAGAATATGGTGTATAGACGTACATAGTATAGAATATGGTGTATAGTGGTACATAGTATAGAATGTGGTGTATAGTATAGAATGTGGTGTAGAGCTGTATAGTGGTACATAGTATAGAATGTGGTGTATAGTGGTAAATAGTATAGAATATGGTGTATAGTGGTACATGGTATAGAATATTGTTTATCGTGGTACATTGTATAGAATATGGTGTATAGAAGTACATAATATAGAATATGGTGTATAGTGGTACATAGTATGGTGTATAGTGGTACATAGTATAGAACATGGTGTATAGTGGTACACAGTATAGAATATGGTGTATTACATAGTATAGAATATGCTGTATAGTGTTACATAGTAGAGAATATGGTGCATTGTGGTACATATTATATAATATGGTGTATAGTGGTACATAGTATAGAAATGGTGTATAGAGGTACATAGTATAGAATATGGTGTCTAGTGGTACATAGTATAGAATGTGGTGTAGAGCTGAATAGAGGTACATAGTATAGAATGTGGTGTATAGTTGTATATGGTGTAGAGCTGTATAGTGGTACATAGTATAGAATGTGGTGTATAGTGGTACATAGTATAGAATATGGTGTAGAGCTGTATAGTGGTACATTGTATAGAATATGGTGTATTGTGGTATTTAGAATAGAATGTGGTTTAGAGCTGTATAGTGGTACATAGTATAGAATATTGTGTATAGTGGTATATAGTATAGAATATGGTGTATAGACGTACATAGTATAGAATATGGTGTATAGTGGTACATAGTATAGAATGTGGTGTATAGTATAGAATGTGGTGTAGAGCTGTATAGTGGTACATAGTATAGAATGTGGTGTATAGTGGTATATAGTATAGAATATGGTGTATAGTGGTACATGGTATAGAATATTGTGTATCGTGGTACATTGTATAGAATATGGTGTATAGAAGTACATAATATAGAATATGGTGTATAGTGGTACATAGTATGGTGTATAGTGGTACATAGTATAGAACATGGTGTATAGTGGTACACAGTATAGAATATGGTGTATTACATAGTATAGAATATGCTGTATAGTGTTACATAGTATAGAATATGGTGCATTGTGGTACATATTATATAATATGGTGTATAGTGGTACATAGTAAAGATTATGGTGTATAGTGGTACATAGTATAGAATGTGGTGTATAGTGGTACATAGTATAGAATATGGTGTATAATGGTACATAGTATAGAATAAGGTGTGGAGCTGTATAGTGGTACATAGTATTGAATATTGTGTATAGTGGTACATAGTATAGAACATGGTGTAAAGTGGTACATAGTATAGAATATGGTGTATAGTGGTATAGTATAGAATATAGTGTAAAGCTGTATAGTGGTACATAGTATAGAAAATTGTGTATAGTGGTACATAGTATAGAATATGGTGTATAGTGGTACATAGTATAGAACATGGTGTATAGTGGTACATAGTATAGAATATGGTGTATAGTGGTACATAGTATTGAACATGGTGTATAGTGGTACATAGTATAGAACATGGTGTATAGTGGTACATAGTATAGAACATGGTGTATAGTGGTACAAAGTATAGAATATGCTGTAGAGCTGTATAGTGGTACATAGTATAGAATATGGTGTATAGTGGTACATAGCATAGAATATGGTGTATAGTGGTAAATAGTATAGAATATGGTGTATAGTGGTACATAGTATAGAATATGGTGTATATTGGTTCATAGTATAGAATATGGTGCATAGTGGTACATAGAAAATGCGGTATAGTGGTATATAGTATAGAATTTGGGGTACAGTGGTACATAGTGTAGAATATGGGGTATAGTGGTACATAGTGTAGAATATGGTGTATAGTGGTACATAGTAAAGAATATGGTCTATAGTGGTGCATAGTACAGAATGTGGTGTGTAGTTGTACATAGTATAGAATGTGGTGTAGAGCTGTATAGTGGTACATAGTATAGAATGTGTTGTATAGTGGTATATGGTGTAGAGCTGTATTGTGGTACATAGTATAGAATATGTTGTATAGAGGTATATAGTATAGAATGTGGTGAAGCGCTGTATAGTGGTACATAGTATAGAATATGGTGTATAGTGGTACATAGTATAGAAATGGTGTATAGAGGTACATAGTATAGAATATGGTGTATAGTGGTACATAGTAGAGAATGTGGTGTATAGTGGTACATAGTATAGAATGTTGTGTAGAGCTGAATAGAGGTACATAGTATAGAATGTGGTGAATAGTTGTATATGGTGTAGAGCTGTATAGTGGTACATAGTATAGAATGTGGTGTATAGTGGTACATAGTATAGAAAATGGTGTAGAGCTGTATAGTGGTACATTGTATAGAATATGGTGTATAGTGGCATTTAGTTTAGATTGTGGTGTAGAGCAGTATAGTGGTACATAATATAGAATATTGTGTATAGTGGTATATAGTATAGAATATGGTGTATAGAGGTACATAGTATAGAATATGGTGTATTACATAGAATAAAATATGCTGTATAGTGGTACATAGTATAGAATATGGTGCATTGTGGTACATAGTATATAATATGGTGTATAGTGGTACATAGTATAGATTATGGTGTATAGTGGTACATAGTATAGAATGTGGTGTATAGTGGTACATAGTATAGAATATGGTGTATAATGGTACATAGTAGAGAATAAGGTGTGGAGCTGTATTGTGGTACATAGTTTAGAATATTGTGTATAGTGGTACATAGTATAGAACATGGTGTAAAGTGGTACATAGTATAGAATATGGTGTATAGTGGTACAGTATAGAATATGGTGTAGAGCTGTATAATGGTGCATAGTATAGAATATTGTGTATAGTGGTACATAGTATAGAATATGGTGTACAGTGGTACATAGTATAGAACATGGTGTATAGTGGTACATAGTATAGAATATGGTGTATAGTGGTACATAGTATAGAACATGGTGTATAGTGGTACATAGTATAGAATATGGTGTATAGTGGTACATAGTATAGAACATGGTGTATAGTGGTACAAAGTATAGAATATGCTGTAGAGCTGTATAGTGGTACATAGTATAGAATATGGTGTATAGTGGTACATAGCATAGAATATGGTGTATAGTGGTAAATAGTATAGAATATGGTGTATAGTGGTACATAGTATAGAATATGGTGTATATTGGTACATAGTATAGAATATGGTGCATAGTGGTACATAGAAAATGGGGTATAGTGGTATATAGTATAGAATTTGGGGTACAGTGGTACATAGTGTAGAATATGGGGTATAGTGGTACATAGTGTAGAATATGGTGTATAGTGGTACATAGTAAAGAATATGGTCTATAGTGGTACATAGTACAGATTGTGGTGTGTAGTGGTACATAGTATAGAATGTGGTGTAGAGCTGTATAGTGGTACATAGTTTAGAATGTGTTGTATAGTGGTATATGGTGTAGAGCTGTATAGTGGTACATAGAATAGAATGTGGTGTAGAGCTGTATTGTGGTACATAGTATAGAATATGTTGTATAGAGGTATATAGTATAGAATGTGGTGAAGTGCTGTATAGTGGTACATAGTATAGAATATGGTGTATAGTGGTACATAGTATAGAAATGGTGTAAAGAGGTACATAGTATAGAATATGCTGTATAGTGGTACATAGTATAGAATATGGTGCATTGTGGTACATATTATATAATATGGTGTATAGTGGTACATAGTATAGATTATGGTGTATAGTGGTACATAGTATAGAATATGGTGTATAAAGGTACATAGTATAGAATAAGGTGTGGAGCTGTATAGTGGTACATAGTATAGAATATTGTGTATAGTGGTACATAGTATAGAATATGGTGTATAGTGGTACATAGTATAGAACATGGTGTATAGTGGTACATAGTATAGAATATTGTGTATAGTGGTATATAGTATAGAATATGGTGTATAGAGGTACATAGTATAGAATATGGTGTATAGTGGTACATAGTATAGAATGTGGTGTATAGTATAGAATGTGGTGTAGAGCTGTATAGTGGTACATAATATAGAATGTGGTGTATAGTGGTATATAGTATAGAATATAGTGTATAGTGGTACATAGTATAGAATATGGTGTATCGTGGTACATAGTATAGAATATGGTGTATAGAAGTACATAGTATAGAATATAGTGTATAGTGCTACATAGTATGGTGTATAGTGTTACATAGTATATAACATGGTGTATATGGGTACACAGTATAGAATATGGTGTATTACATAGTATAGAATATGCTGTATAGTGGTACATAGTATAGAATACAGTGCATTGAGGTACATAGTAAATAATATGGTGTATAGTGGTACATAGTAAAGATTATGGTGTATAGTGGTACGTAGTATAGAATGTGGTGTATAGTGGTACATAGTATAGAATATGGTGTATAATGGTACATAGTATAGAATATGGTGTGGAGCTGTGTAGTGGCACATAGTATAGAATATTGTGTATAGTGGTACACAGTATAGAACATGGTGTATAGTGGTACATAGTATAGAATATGGTGTATAGTGGTACAGTATAGAATATGGTGTAGAGCTGTATAGTGGTACATAGTATAGAACATGGTGTATAGTGGTACATAGTATAGAATATGCTGTAGAGTTGTATAGTGGTACATAGTATAGAATATGTTGTATAGTGGTACATAGCTTAGAATATGGTGTATAGTGGTACATAGTATAGAATATGGTGTATAGTGGTACATAGTATAGAATATGGTGTATATTGGTACATAGTATAGAATATGGTGTATAGTGATACATTGTATAGAATATGGTGTACAGTGGTACATAGTATATAATATGCTGTAGTGCTGTATAGTGGTACATAGTATAGAATATGGTGTATAGTGGTACATAGCATAGAATATGGTGTATAGTGGTACATAGTATAGAATATGGTGTATAGTGGTACATAGTATAGAATATGGTATATAATGGTACATAGTATAGAATATGGTGTATAGTGGTGCATAGTATAGAATATGGTGCATAGTGGTACACAGAAATTGGGGTATAGTGGTATATAGTATAGAATTTGGGGTACAGTGGTACATAGTGTAGAATATGGGGTATAGTGGTACATAGTGTAGAATATGGTGTATAGTGGTACATAGTAAAGAATATGGTCTATAGTGGTACATAGTACAGAATGTGGTGTGTAGTGGTACATTGTATAGAATGTGGTGTAGAGCTGTATAGTAGTACATAGTATAGAATGTGTTGTATAGTGGTATATGGTGTAGAGCTGTATAGTGGAACATAGTATATAATATGGTGTATAGTGGTACATAGTATAGAATATGGTGTATAATGGTACATAGTATAGAATATGGTGTATAGTGGTACATTGTATAGAATATGGTGTACAGTGGTACATAGTATAGAATATGCTGTAGTGCTGTATAGTGGTACATAGTATAGAATATGGTGTATAGTGGTACATAGCATAGAATATGGTGTATAGTGGTACATAGTATAGAATATGGTGTATAGTGGTACATAGTATAGAATATGGTATATAATGGTACATAGTATAGAATATGGTGTATAGTGGTACATAGTATAGAATATGGTGCATAGTGGTACACAGAAATTGGGGTATAGTGGTATATAGTATAGAATTTGGGGTACAGTGGTACATAGTTTAGAATATGGGGTATAGTGGTACATAGTGTAGAATATGGTGTATAGTGGTACATATTAAAGAATATGGTCTATAGTGGTACATAGTACAGAATGTGGTGTGTAGTGGTACATAGTATATAATGTGGTGTAGAGCTGTATAGAGGTACATAGTATAGAATGTGTTGTATAGTGGTATATGGTGTAGAGCTGTATAGTGGTACATAGAATAGAATGTGGTGTAGATCTGTATTGTGGTACATAGTATAGAATATGTTGTATAGAGGTATATAGTATAGAATGTGGTGTAGCGCTGTATAGTGGTACCTAGTATAGAATATGGTGTATAGTGGTACATAGTATAGAAATGGTGTATAGAGGTACATGGTATAGAATATGGTGTCTAGTGGTACATAGTAGAGAATGTGGTGTATAGTGGTACATAGTATAGAATGTGGTGTTGAGCTGAATAGAGGTACATAGTATAGAATGTGGTGTATAGTTGTATATGGTGTAGAGCTGTATAGTGGTACATAGTATAGAATGTGGTGTATAGTGGTACATAGTATAGAATATGGTGTAGAGCTGTATAGTGGTACATTGTATAGAATATGGTGTATAGTGGTATTTAGAATAGAATGTGGTTTAGAGCTGTATAGTGGTACATATTATAGAATATTGTGTATAGTGGTCTATAGTATAGAATATGGTGTATAGACGTACATAGTATAGAATATGGTGTATAGTGGTACATAGTATAGAATGTGGTGTATAGTATAGAATGTGGTGTAAAGAGGTATATAGTATAGAATATGGTGTATTGTGGTACATGGTATAGAATATGGTGTATCGTGGTACATTGTATAGAATATGGTGTATAGAAGTACATAGTATAGAATATGGTGTATAGTGGTACATAGTATGGTGTATAGTGGTACATAGTATAGAACATGGTGTATAGTGGTACACAGTATAGAATATGGTGTATTACATAGAATAGAATATGCTGTATAGTGGTACATAGTATAGAATATGGTGCATTGTGGTACATAGTATATAATATGGTGTATAGTGGTACATAGTATAGATTATGGTGTATAGTGGTACATAGTATAGAATGTGGTGTATAGTGGTACATAGTATAGAATATGGTGTATAATGGTACATAGTATAGAATAAGGTGTGGAGCTGTATAGTGGTACATAGTATAGAATATTGTGTATAGTGGTACATAGTATAGAACATGGTGTAAAGTGGTACATAGTATAGAATATGGTGTATAGTGGTACAGTATAGAATAAGGTGTAGAGCTGTATAGTGGTGCATAGTATAGAATATTGTGTATAGTGGTACATAGTATAGAATATGGTGTATAGTGGTACATAGTATAGAACATGGTGTATAGTGGTACATAGTATAGAATATGGTGTATAGTGGTACATAGTATAGAACATGGTGTATAGTGGTACATAGTATAGAACATGGTGTATAGTGGTACATAGTATAGAACATGGTGTATAGTGGTACAAAGTATAGAATATGCTGTAGAGCTGTATATTGGTACATAGTATAGAATATGGTGTATAGTGGTACATAGCATAGAATATGGTGTATAGTGGTAAATAGTATAGAATATGGTGTATAGTGGAACATAGTATAGAATATGGTGTATATTGGTACATAGTATAGAATATGGTGCATAGTGGTACATAGAAAATGGGTTATAGTGGTATATAGTATAGAATTTGGGGTACAGTGGTACATAGTGTAGAACATGGGGTATAGTGGTACATAGTGTAGAATATGGTGTATAGTGGTACATAGTAAAGAATATGGTCTATAGTGGTACATAATACAGAATGTGGTGTGTAGTGGTACATAGTATAGAATGTGGTGTAGAGCTGTATAGTGGTACATAGTATAGAATGTGTTGTATAGTGGTATTTGGTGTAGAGCTGTATAGTGGTACATAGAATAGAATGTGGTGTAGAGCTGTATTGTGGCACATAGTATAGAATATGTTGTATAGAGGTATATAGTATAGAATGTGGTGAAGTGCTGTATAGTGGTACATAGTATAGAATATGGTGTATAGTGTTACATAGTATAGAAATGGTGTATAGAGGTACATAGTATAGAATATGCTGTATAGTGGTACATAGTATAGAATATGGTGCATTGTGGTACATATTATATAATATGGTGTATAGTGGTACATAGTATAGATTATGGTGTATAGTGGTACAGAGTATAGAATGTGGTGTATAGTGGTACATAGTATAGAATATGGTGTATAATGGTACATAGTATAGAATAAGGTGTGGAGCTGTATAGTGGTACATAGTATAGAATATTGTGTATAGTGGTACATAGTATAGAACAGGGTGTAAAGTGGTACATAGTATAGAATATGGTGTATAGTGGTACAGTATAGAATAAGGTGTAGAGCTGTATAGTGGTGCATAGTATAGAATATTGTGTATAGTGGTACATAGTATAGAATATGGTGTATAGTGGTACATAGTATAGAACATGGTGTATAGTGGTACATAGTATAGAATATGGTGTATAGTGGTACATAGTATAGAACATGGTGTATAGTGGTACATAGTATAGAACATGGTGTATAGTGGTACATAGTATAGAACATGGTGTATAGTGGTACAAAGTATAGAATATGCTGTAGAGCTGTATAGTGGTACATAGTATAGAATATGGTGTATAGTGGTACATAGCATAAAATATGGTGTATAGTGGTAAATAGTATAGAATATGGTGTATAGTGGTACATAGTATAGAATATGGTGTATATTGGTACATAGTATAGAATATGGTGCATAGTGGTACATAGAAAATGGGTTATAGTGGTATATAGTATAGAATTTGGGGTACAGTGGTACATAGTGTAGAATATGGGGTATAGTGGTACATAGTGTAGAATATGGTGTATAGTGGTACATAGTAAAGAATATGGTCTATAGTGGTACATAATACAGAATGTGGTGTGTAGTGGTACATAGTATAGAATGTGGTGTAGAGCTGTATAGTGGTACATAGTATAGAATGTGTTGTATAGTGGTATATGGTGTAGAGCTGTATAGTGGTACATAGAATAGAATGTGGTGTAGAGCTGTATTGTGGCACATAGTATAGAATATGTTGTATAGAGTTATATAGTATAGAATGTGGTGAAGTGCTGTATAGTGGTACATAGTATAGAATATGGTGTATAGTGTTACATAGTATAGAAATGGTGTATAGAGGTACATAGTATAGAATATGCTGTATAGTGGTACATAGTATAGAATATGGTGCATTGTTGTACATATTATATAATATGGTGTATAGTGGTACATAGTATAGATTATGGTGTATAGTGGTACATAGTATAGAATGTGGTGTATAGTGGTACATAGTATAGAATATGGTGTATAATGGTACATAGTATAGAATAAGGTATGGAGCTGTATAGTGGTACATAGTATAGAATATTGTGTATAGTGGTACATAGTATAGAACATGGTGTAAAGTGGTACATAGTATAGAATATGGTGTATAGTGGTACAGTATAGAATATGGTGTAGAGCTGTATAGTGGTACATAGTATAGAATATTGTGTATAGTGGTACATAGTATAGAATATGGTGTATAGTGGTACATAGTATAGAACATGGTGTATAGTGGTACATAGTATAGAATATGGTGTATAGTGGTACATAGTATAGAACATGGTGTATAGTGGTACATAGTATAGAACATGGTGTATAGTGGTACATAGTATAGAACATGGTTTATAGTGGTACAAGGTATAGAATATGCTGTAGAGCTGTATAGTGGTACATAGTATAGAATATGGTGTATAGTGGTACATAGCATAGAATATTTTTTGTATAGTGGTAAATAGTATAGAATATGGTGTATAGTGGTACATAGTATAGAATATGGTGTATATTGGTACATAGTATAGAATATGGTGCATAGTGGTACATAGAATATGGGGTATAGTGGTATATAGTATAGAATTTGGGGTACAGTGGTACATAGTGTAGAATATGGGGTATAGTGGTACATAGTGTAGAATATGGTGTATAGTGGTACTTAGTAAAGAATATGGTCTATAGTGGTGCATAGTACAGAATGTGGTGTGTAGTGGTACATAGTATAGAATGTGGTGTAGAGCTGTATAGTGGTACATAGTATAGAATGTGTTGTATAGTGGTATATGGTGTAGAGCTGTATAGTGGTACATGGAATAGAATGTGGTGTAGAGCTGTATAGTGGTACGTAGTATAGAATATGTTGTATAGAGGTATATAGTATAGAATGTGGTGAAGCGCTGTATAGTGGTACATAGTATAGAATATGGTGTATAGTGGTACATAGTATAGAAATGGTGTATAGAGGTACATAGTATAGAATATGGTGTATAGTGGTACATAGTAGAGAATGTGGTGTATAGTGGTACATAGTATAGAATATGGTGTATAATGGTACATAGTATAGAATATGGTGTATAGTGGTACATTGTATAGAATATGGTGTACAGTGGTACATAGTATAGAATATGCTGTAGTGCTGTATAGTGGTACATAGTATAGAATATGGTGTATAGTGGTACATAGCATAGAATATGGTGTATAGTGGTACATAGTATAGAATATGGTGTATAGTGGTACATAGTATAGAATATGGTATATAATGGTACATAGTATAGAATATGGTGTATAGTGGTACATAGTATAGAATATGGTGCATAGTGGTACACAGAAATTGGGGTATAGTGGTATATAGTATAGAATTTGGGGTACAGTGGTACATAGTTTAGAATATGGGGTATAGTGGTACATAGTGTAGAATATGGTGTATAGTGGTACATATTAAAGAATATGGTCTATAGTGGTACATAGTACAGAATGTGGTGTGTAGTGGTACATAGTATATAATGTGGTGTAGAGCTGTATAGAGGTACATAGTATAGAATGTGTTGTATAGTGGTATATGGTGTAGAGCTGTATAGTGGTACATAGAATAGAATGTGGTGTAGATCTGTATTGTGGTACATAGTATAGAATATGTTGTATAGAGGTATATAGTATAGAATGTGGTGTAGCGCTGTATAGTGGTACCTAGTATAGAATATGGTGTATAGTGGTACATAGTATAGAAATGGTGTATAGAGGTACATGGTATAGAATATGGTGTCTAGTGGTACATAGTAGAGAATGTGGTGTATAGTGGTACATAGTATAGAATGTGGTGTTGAGCTGAATAGAGGTACATAGTATAGAATGTGGTGTATAGTTGTATATGGTGTAGAGCTGTATAGTGGTACATAGTATAGAATGTGGTGTATAGTGGTACATAGTATAGAATATGGTGTAGAGCTGTATAGTGGTACATTGTATAGAATATGGTCTATAGTGGTATTTAGAATAGAATGTGGTTTAGAGCTGTATAGTGGTACATATTATAGAATATTGTGTATAGTGGTCTATAGTATAGAATATGGTGTATAGACGTACATAGTATAGAATATGGTGTATAGTGGTACATAGTATAGAATGTGGTGTATAGTATAGAATGTGGTGTAAAGAGGTATATAGTATAGAATATGGTGTATTGTGGTACATGGTATAGAATATGGTGTATCGTGGTACATTGTATAGAATATGGTGTATAGAAGTACATAGTATAGAATATGGTGTATAGTGGTACATAGTATGGTGTATAGTGGTACATAGTATAGAACATGGTGTATAGTGGTACACAGTATAGAATATGGTGTATTACATAGAATAGAATATGCTGTATAGTGGTACATAGTATAGAATATGGTGCATTGTGGTACATAGTATATAATATGGTGTATAGTGGTACATAGTATAGATTATGGTGTATAGTGGTACATAGTATAGAATGTGGTGTATAGTGGTACATAGTATAGAATATGGTGTATAATGGTACATAGTATAGAATAAGGTGTGGAGCTGTATAGTGGTACATAGTATAGAATATTGTGTATAGTGGTACATAGTATAGAACATGGTGTAAAGTGGTACATAGTATAGAATATGGTGTATAGTGGTACAGTATAGAATAAGGTGTAGAGCTGTATAGTGGTGCATAGTATAGAATATTGTGTATAGTGGTACATAGTATAGAATATGGTGTATAGTGGTACATAGTATAGAACATGGTGTATAGTGGTACATAGTATAGAATATGGTGTATAGTGGTACATAGTATAGAACATGGTGTATAGTGGTACATAGTATAGAACATGGTGTATAGTGGTACATAGTATAGAACATGGTGTATAGTGGTACAAAGTATAGAATATGCTGTAGAGCTGTATATTGGTACATAGTATAGAATATGGTGTATAGTGGTACATAGCATAGAATATGGTGTATAGTGGTAAATAGTATAGAATATGGTGTATAGTGGTACATAGTATAGAATATGGTGTATATTGGTACATAGTATAGAATATGGTGCATAGTGGTACATAGAAAATGGGTTATAGTGGTATATAGTATAGAATTTGGGGTACAGTGGTACATAGTGTAGAACATGGGGTATAGTGGTACATAGTGTAGAATATGGTGTATAGTGGTACATAGTAAAGAATATGGTCTATAGTGGTACATAATACAGAATGTGGTGTGTAGTGGTACATAGTATAGAATGTGGTGTAGAGCTGTATAGTGGTACATAGTATAGAATGTGTTGTATAGTGGTATTTGGTGTAGAGCTGTATAGTGGTACATAGAATAGAATGTGGTGTAGAGCTGTATTGTGGCACATAGTATAGAATATGTTGTATAGAGGTATATAGTATAGAATGTGGTGAAGTGCTGTATAGTGGTACATAGTATAGAATATGGTGTATAGTGTTACATAGTATAGAAATGGTGTATAGAGGTACATAGTATAGAATATGCTGTATAGTGGTACATAGTATAGAATATGGTGCATTGTGGTACATATTATATAATATGGTATATAGTGGTACATAGTATAGATTATGGTGTATAGTGGTACAGAGTATAGAATGTGGTGTATAGTGGTACATAGTATAGAATATGGTGTATAATGGTACATAGTATAGAATAAGGTGTGGAGCTGTATAGTGGTACATAGTATAGAATATTGTGTATAGTGGTACATAGTATAGAACAGGGTGTAAAGTGGTACATAGTATAGAATATGGTGTATAGTGGTACAGTATAGAATAAGGTGTAGAGCTGTATAGTGGTGCATAGTATAGAATATTGTGTATAGTGGTACATAGTATAGAATATGGTGTATAGTGGTACATAGTATAGAACATGGTGTATAGTGGTACATAGTATAGAATATGGTGTATAGTGGTACATAGTATAGAACATGGTGTATAGTGGTACATAGTATAGAACATGGTGTATAGTGGTACATAGTATAGAACATGGTGTATAGTGGTACAAAGTATAGAATATGCTGTAGAGCTGTATAGTGGTACATAGTATAGAATATGGTGTATAGTGGTACATAGCATAGAATATGGTGTATAGTGGTAAATAGTATAGAATATGGTGTATAGTGGTACATAGTATAGAATATGGTGTATATTGGTACATAGTATAGAATATGGTGCATAGTGGTACATAGAAAATGGGTTATAGTGGTATATAGTATAGAATTTGGGGTACAGTGGTACATAGTGTAGAATATGGGGTATAGTGGTACATAGTGTAGAATATGGTGTATAGTGGTACATAGTAAAGAATATGGTCTATAGTGGTACATAATACAGAATGTGGTGTGTAGTGGTACATAGTATAGAATGTGGTGTAGAGCTGTATAGTGGTACATAGTATAGAATGTGTTGTATCGTGGTATATGGTGTAGAGCTGTATAGTGGTACATAGAATAGAATGTGGTGTAGAGCTGTATTGTGGCACATAGTATAGAATATGTTGTATAGAGTTATATAGTATAGAATGTGGTGAAGTGCTGTATAGTGGTACATAGTATAGAATATGGTGTATAGTGTTACATAGTATAGAAATGGTGTATAGAGGTACATAGTATAGAATATGCTGTATAGTGGTACATAGTATAGAATATGGTGCATTGTTGTACATATTATATAATATGGTGTATAGTGGTACATAGTATAGATTATGGTGTATAGTGGTACATAGTATAGAATGTGGTGTATAGTGGTACATAGTATAGAATATGGTGTATAATGGTACATAGTATAGAATAAGGTATGGAGCTGTATAGTGGTACATAGTATAGAATATTGTGTATAGTGGTACATAGTATAGAACATGGTGTAAAGTGGTACATAGTATAGAATATGGTGTATAGTGGTACAGTATAGAATATGGTGTAGAGCTGTATAGTGGTACATAGTATAGAATATTGTGTATAGTGGTACATAGTATAGAATATGGTGTATAGTGGTACATAGTATAGAACATGGTGTATAGTGGTACATAGTATAGAATATGGTGTATAGTGGTACATAGTATAGAACATGGTGTATAGTGGTACATAGTATAGAACATGGTGTATAGTGGTACATAGTATAGAACATGGTTTATAGTGGTACAAGGTATAGAATATGCTGTAGAGCTGTATAGTGGTACATAGTATAGAATATGGTGTATAGTGGTACATAGCATAGAATATTTTTTGTATAGTGGTAAATAGTATAGAATATGGTGTATAGTGGTACATAGTATAGAATATGGTGTATATTGGTACATAGTATAGAATATGGTGCATAGTGGTACATAGAAAATGGGGTATAGTGGTATATAGTATAGAATTTGGGGTACAGTGGTACATAGTGTA
>JAUIMM010003810.1:12500-15000 GCA_031769625.1 Taudactylus pleione
TGGACGCCCCCCGGTGGACGCCCCGCGCCACTGCAGCAGCACCCCGGGAATTTTTTTTATTTTTATTTTTTTTTAAGAAATAGCCGCCCATGAAATAAAAACATAGGGGGAGTGAGGTGCAGACCCGCCCCCGCGGCCCCCCGGTGGCCCCCCGGAAAATGAAAAAAAAAATAAACAAATTTGAATAGCCACCCGTGAAGTAAAAACATAGCGAGAGTGAGGTGCAGACCCGCCGCGCGGCGCCCCCCCGTGGCCGCCCGGGAATTTAAAAAAAATAAATAAAAAATTACAAATTATATGCCACCCATGAAATAAAAACATAGGGGAGTGAGGTGCAGACCCGCCCCGCCTCGCGGCGCCCCCCGGTGGCCGCCGGGAAATGTTTAAAAAAAAAAAAAAAAAATGACATAGCCACCAAATGAAATAAAAGCATAGGGTGAGTGAGGGGCAGAGTCGCGGCGCCCCCCGGTGGCCGCCCCGGGAATTAAAAAAAAAAAAAAAAATTCTATAGCCACCCATGAAATAAAAGCATAGGGTGAGCGAGGTGCAGACCCGCCCCGCCTCCCGGCGCCCCTGGTGGCCGCCACTGGAATTTAAAAAAAAATAAATTATGTAGCCACCCATGAGACTAAAAAAAACACAGGAGGAGTGAGGTGCAGACCCGCCCGCCTCGCGGCGCCCCCCGGTGGCCGCCTGGTAAAATAAAAAATGTAAATAAAATTGTATAGCCACCCGTGAAATAAAAACATAGAGGGAGTGAGGTGCAGTCCCGCGGCGCCCCCCCCCCCCCCCCCCCCCGGTGGCCGCCCTGGAAAGTTTTAAAAAAAAGTAATTCTGTAGCCACCCATGAAATACAAACATAGGGAGAGTGAGGTGCGGACCCGACCCGTCCGCGACGCCTCTGCGGCAGCACCCCGGGAAATCTGAAAGAATATGAAAAAAAATAGCCTCCCATGAAATAAAAACATAGAGAGAGCAGGGTGCAGACCCGCCTCGCGGCGCCCCTGCAGCAGCACCCCGGAAGTTTGAAAAAAAAAATAAATAAAAATAAAATAGCCACACGTGAAATAAACAACAGCGGGAGAGTGAGGTGGAAATTTGAAAAAAAAATAAATAAAAGTAAAATAGCCACACGTGAAATAAACAACACGGGAGAGTAAGGTGGAAATTTGAAGAAAATAAATAAAAGTAAAATAGCCACACGTAAAATAAACAACACGGAGAGAGAGTAAGGTGGAAATTTGAAAAAAAATTAAAATAAAATAGCCACACGTGAAATAAACAACACGGGAGAGAGAGTAAGGTGGAAATTTGAAAAGAATAAATAAAAAAAAAAATGCCACACGTGAAATAAACAACACGGGAGAGAGAGAGTAAGGTGGAAATGTGAAAAAATAAAAATAAAATAGCCACACGTGAAATAAACAACACGGGAGAGAGAGTAAGGTGGAAATTTGAAAAAAAAAATAAAATAAAATAGCCACACGTGAAATAAACAACACGGGAGAGAGAGAGTAAGGTGGAAATTTGAAAAAATTAAATAAAAGTAAAATAGCCACAGCTGAAATAAACAACACGGGAGAGTAAGGTGGAAATTTGAAAAAAATAAAATAAAATAGCCACACGTGAAATAAACAACACGGAGAGAGAGAGTAAGGTGGAAATGTGAAAAAATAAAAAATAAAATAGCCACACGTGAAATAAACAACACGGTAGAGAGAGAGTAAGGTGGAAATGTGAAAAAATTAAAATAAAATAGCCACACGTGAAATAAACAACACGGAGAGAGAGTAAGTGGAAATTTGAAAAGAATAAATAAAAAAAAAATAGCCACACGTGAAATAAACAACACGGGAGAGAGAGTAAGGTGGAAATTTGAAGAATAATAAATAAAAAAAAATAGCCACACGTAGCACGAAATAAACAACACGGGAGAGAGAGAGTAAGGTGGAAATGTGAAAAAATAAAAATAAAATAGCCACACGTGAAATAAACAACACGGGAGAGAGAGTAAGGTGGAAATTTGAAAAAAAAAATAAAATAAAATAGCCACACGTGAAATAAACAACACGGGAGAGAGAGAGTAAGGTGGAAATTTGAAAAAAAATAAATAAAAGTAAAATAGCCACAGCTGAAATAAACAACACGGGAGAGAGAGAGAGTAAGGTGGAAATGTGAAAAAAAAAAAAATAGCCACACGTGAAATAAAAAACACGGAGAGTAAGGTGCAGACCCGCCCAGCCCAGCGGCCACCGCCCCCCACCGGTGGATGCCCGGCCCGCTGCAGCAGCACCCCGGGAGGAAAAAAAAAAATAACTTAAAAAAATATCTATCTTCTATCCAAGCATGAATTTAAGACATTAGAGAGGAAGGTGCACGCACGCACGCACGCACGCACGCACGCACGCCCGAAGCGCCCGACTTGCGGCCGGGGAGCCTGCGGACCCTTAAGCCCGGGGAGGACCGACCGAGCCTTCGCCCTCCCCTCCGGCCCTTAAGC
>JAUIMM010003811.1:0-23748 GCA_031769625.1 Taudactylus pleione
GGAAACTTCTCACTTGGCCTCCATCTATCCAGAATCTGAGGAAGGGAAACACCCATGGTCTAAATCCCTCTACCCACCGAGGAGGAGTGTCTAAAAACATGCTCCCAATGTTAAGCTTTAAAAAAGCTGTAACAAAAAAGATCACTGGGTTTACCATGTTCAAACCCCCATCTTTCCTCGGTCTGTAGGTGATACCCCTCTTCACTATATTGATCCTGTTCTTCCACAACAAGAGGAAGAACAAGGAATTCAATCTGGACCACAAAGATTGTGGCAAAAAGCACACGTAACTGACATACAAAAAAATCGGGATCAGGTAAGTTTTGCACAAGTCAACCCTTTCCCTCAAAGACAATTTCCATCTTTTCCAACTCTCTACCTTCTTGGTAGCATCCTCCAGCTTGTTAACCCAATTTAGGGAGGCATAATCTCCATGATCAAATTTGATACCAAGAATTTTAATCTGATCGTTGACCTGAGGGAAGCTGTCCGGAAGAGGAAAAGGCTCCCCCTCCTCCCCCATCCAGAAAACATCACACTTTTCTCGGTTTACTCTGGAGCACGAAGCCTCAGAGTACTCGCAAATGAGGTGTTCTATGCCACGGGCCTCTGCCTGCGAGGACAGAACCACCGTGACATCATCTGCGTAAGCCACCACCCTCAATGCAAACTCCGGACTCAGCTGCACCCCCCCTACAGTCCCACACTCTACCCTCCTAACGAAGGGATCGATTGCAAAGACATACAGGAGGGGGCTCAGGGGACACCCCTGACGAACACCCGAGCCTACACCAAAGGTAGGGCCCACCCAACCGTTTACCAGTGGAAAGCTTTCAGCCATACGATAGATCGTCTGTAACCAATTAACCACCCTCTCTGGAAGACCATACCATCTCAGTAGAGCCCAAAGGTACTCATGATTCACTCGGTCAAAAGCTTTAGACTGATCCAATGCCAGTAAGTACTTTCCCCACTTCTCAGCCCTGCACCGCTCAATGGCCTCCCGGACACCAAGGACAGCACTAAAAGTGCTACGACCCTTCACCGTACAGTGCTGAGAAGGAGAAAGCAACAGCTCAGAAAACTCTGAAAGCCTGTTAAACAGTACCTTTGCCAAAATCTTCCTGTCTGTATTGAGAAGGGCTATGGGGCGCCAGTTCTCAATACGAGACGAGTCCTTCCCTTTGGACAGCAAAATAAGCGCAGATAACCTCATGGAAGGAGGGAGGACTCCCTCATCCAGGCTCTCATTAAAAACTTCCACAAGGCGGGGAATCAGGAGGTCAGCAAAGGTCTTATAAAATTCAGATGTTAAACCATCTGGTCCTGGTGATTTCTTGGGATTTAAACCCATTATCGCCTTCCTAACTTCCTCTGCGGTTATATCACTTGCCAAGGAGTCAAGAGAGGCACCCTGAGAACTCAGACCAGGGGTTCCCCTCAGAAATTCCTCCATCCTCTCCCTGATGAGTGGCTGCTCAGACAGAAGATCAGAATAGTAGGACACAATAACATCCAGAATGCCTTCCTTGTCAGTACGAAGAACACCCTGTCCGTCCACCAGTCCTCTGACATGTTTGGCGTCGACTGACCTCCTACAGCTCTGGTAGGGATCAGGCGAGTGGTACATACCATAATCCCTTTCCAAAACCAAGGATGCCAATCGGTTATATTGGAACTCTTTCATCTGAGCCTTCACTCGGGAGATTTCCCCATCATCTCCCTCCTCAGAGATCAGGAAATCCAATTTCCTTCTCAGATTACGGT
This sequence comes from Taudactylus pleione, assembly GCA_031769625.1. Taxonomy (NCBI): domain Eukaryota; kingdom Metazoa; phylum Chordata; class Amphibia; order Anura; family Myobatrachidae; genus Taudactylus; species Taudactylus pleione. The sequence continues at coordinate 1,768 of JAUIMM010003811.1, forward strand.
AGATATTTTGCTTTATCAAGTTTTTCCTAGCTATAAGGCCACGGAAAAATTTGCAGGTTCTCTTTTTAATCACCTCCCACCACTCAGACCTACTCCAACCAGCCTCCAGAAGTGTCTCCTGAGATTGAAAGAAGACCCTGAAGGACTGCCTAACTCTCTCTTCTTCCAGGAGTTCAGAGTTCAAACGCCACAGACCCCGCCCCTTCTGAGGGGTTTCTGAAGCATTCAAAGTTACTGAGAGCAAACCGTGATCGGAAAATTCCACCAACCTCACCCCAAGGGATGAAGTCTTGGAAGTCTCCTTAACAAAAAACCTATCTATCCTAGACCTACGACTACCACTAAAGTAGGTGAAACCCGTGAGGTCTGGGGAGTGACGAATATGCACATCCACCAAACCAGCCTGTCTAACCATGCTAACTAAAAAATTGGAATCATAGCCCAGGGGTCTCCTTGAGCCTCCCCTGTCTTTTGGCCTAACAACGGTATTAAAATCACCACCAAAGACGACCTGCTGGGCTGTAAAAAGAAAAGGTTTTATCTCCATAAAGAGACTTTTCCTATCACCTGGTGTCTGTGGCCCATACACATTAATTAATCTCACATCTTGTCCCTTTATGTTGACATCCAAAATCATACATCTACCTGCTTGCAATTCAATAACCTTGTGCACAGTTACCATATCAGAAAAAAGGACTGCCACCCCACCGTATGGCTCGGCCGCAAGAGACCAGTAAGAAGGACCCCTCCTCCACTCCTGCTTCGCCTTGTGGAGGATATCCAATTTACTAATCCTAGTCTCTTGCAAAAATAAAACATCAACATCAATCGTATTGAAAAAATCAAAGGCCATCATACGAGCACATTCGGACAACACGGAAGCCACATTAATCGTGGCACATCGTATAGGATGAGGATCCATGTTTCTAGGTTATGGAATATTACAAGACCTTGCTTACTTTTACATACCATCACCAAAAAACAAGTCTTAACACTGCACACCAGCCCCCTGCGGGCCAGCCACACCACCGCCTGTGGCATCCCCACCCCCCTCCCTTCCACCCCCAGAGGGTACACCACCCTCCTCAGGGATCCCAGGGTCAGGGGCCTTGGCCACAAACTTTATGACCTGGCAGTGTACCCCACCACCAGTGCCACTTGGCCCGACCCCCGAGCTCTGGGATGACTCCACATCAGTCTCTTTGACTACCTCCTGCTGAACCGCCACTGTCTCCTCCATTGCCACCACCTCCTCCTTTCTCCTTTCCACCACCCTTCTTTCCATCGGGGCCAGAGTTTCCTTATTTACCGCCTCTTCCCCCACCTCCGGGATTGACTCCCTTCTTTTTTTCCCGTCCCGGTGCCTCTCACTTTCTTTAAAAGACCTCTTTGTTTTTCTTTTGTTTTTTTTTGACACCAGATAACACTCTCCATCTTTCCTTATGATTTCCTCCTCATCAGAGGAGAAAACATCAAATTTATTGGATAACACCACTTGTGTTTCTGTATCTTTCTCTTTTATCCCATTCCCTCCCCGCCTAACCTCCTGAAATGTCTCCTCCATTACCTCCTCCCTACTTTCAACATTTACCACCTCATCCTGCTCTATACCCTCTTCTTCTACCTCATTCACCACCTCACTCACCACCACACTACTACCCACCACCTGTTCTAACACCACATTGTGACTGGCTTTCGGACATCTGCTATAAGGGTGCCCCTCCACCCCACACAAATTGCACCTGACAGTGTGACAATCTCTAGACCAGTGACCCACACCCCCACACAAAGAACACTTCACCACAGTGCACTCGGAACTAACGTGACGGTGATCACCACACTTAAAACATGTCCTCGGCTGCCCCGGATAAAAACACTGCACTCTGTCCCTACCTATATAGGCAGCCGAGGGTACATGAACAAACCCCTTCTCAGACATCCTCAACCTAATACCCACCTCCCATGCTCCACCCCACACCCCTAAAACATAACCGGCCTTCACTGCCCCCGACTCTACATTACAAAACCGTTTTAGCCAAAATATTATGTCCTCCGGGGGCAGTGACTCATTCCTGACAAGAATAGTGGCTTTTACCCTGTCATGCTTCGTGACTAAATTCATTACATATTTGTTAAAAGGGTCCTTGTCTCTACACGCCTGCAGCCTCCCCCAGAAAGTTTGCAGACCCTGGTACGTCAGAAAACTCACATCATACTCCAGGGTCCGCACTGGGTGGATGCAGGCGTACAGATCTGCAGGACAGAACCCCAAACTAAACACCATTTTTAAAAACACCTCTCTTCCTGGAGCTTCTCCAGGAGCAATCCACTTAAATTGGATTAGATTACGTCTTTTTCCAGTACTCCCAGGCAAGGGTGCAGCTGGTGGTACATTAGTTGTTTTCCTCCCAGATACCACATTTGCATAAGACAGGGTACCTGGGACAGACTTAGCCTGTCTCTCCCTCCTCTGAGCCAAGTCTTTTTCAATCACTGCAGCTGCCACCCTTGCCCTCTCTGGGACTAGCAACCTGTCTCCATAAACAGTCTCCACAATGTCCCTTTGCGCATTTGAAAGGGATGACTTGTCCAGGACTGGCATCCCTTGCGCTGACACATCCACAGGGACAACACCACCGACCAGACTTAACACACCTGGCACTTCCTCAGGAACCAGTTCTTTTGGTCTACCCTCCATGCCAGCCTCCACCAATACTGCCACCTGGACTAACTCTGAGTCAGTTGCTTCGGAACACACTTCCATCATACTATTGCCACTGACTGCCCTTGCAGGTAAAATAGCTCCGCTAGCGGGAACCAGGGGAACCGAAGCATTATGGGGACCCCCGATCCCCCCAGTCCCCTTTGCATCATCGCTTACCTCTGGGCCTGGATCCTCCTGCAGCTCTGCCACTTTCACCGCCATAGCTGATGCAGCCTCCACCTTCTCCACTTTTAAACCTTCCATATCACTCATTGAGGTAGATTCGGACTTTATCAGTTTCTTTTTAATTTTTTTCAAGTACTCCAGCCGCTCTTTGGCATTGTCCAGGGAAACTGCTAGTTCAGCAATTTCCCCCTTAAGGAATTGTCTCTCCAAGGGAGCTGCCAGATTCCTCCTCTTTCTCTTATCTGACAGCTTGCTGCTCAGTTTTTTAATCTCTTTTTGCAGCTGGTCCATGCTTAAAGCTGCAAACAAATCATCCTCCTCAGTATCAGACTCTAGCTCCCCGTCTTCTGTCTTCTCCCCTTCTGCAGCACTCCCCGCTTCACTGCCAGTGGGGGCCACCATATCCCCCTGAGTTGCCTCACTCAGGGGTCCCTTCACTGACAGTTTGGGGAGCGCTGCTGGGCTAGGGGTCACCAAATCAGCCATCACCTCCATATCCTCCTCTTCACTGCCAGTGAGGGTCTCCATACCCCCCCGAGTTGCCTCACTCGGGGGTCCCTCTACTGACAGTTTGGAGGCAGAGTCTGCAGCCACTATAACCACCTCCGCTGCACCGCTAGCGGGGGCCGCCATTACCCCCCGAGTTGCGTCACTCGGGGGTCCCGCCGCCAGCGGTTTGGAGACTGGCACTCTGCTGAACTCCACTGGACCCCCCGCTCTCCGAACTGAAAGTCCAGGGGGGTCCAGGACACCTCCTCCGCCCGCCGCCGGGTCCACCAGCACAGCTGCCGCCTTCCGACTCCCCGGCACGTCCGCCGCTGGTACAGGGAGTCCTCCGCTTGCCGCCGCCGTCCGCTCCATCAGCTCCGGCTGCTTCGGCTGCTTCGGCTGCTCCGTCAGACTCCCCGCACTCCGTCTCCCGGGCAGGCGCGCCAAAGGGACAGGGGGGTCCGGAGCTCCAGCCGCGCACACTTGCGGCCTCCGCGAACCGGCGGGTGGATCCACGGCCTCGCGCTGCAGTCCTCCGGCAGGCAGGTTAGGCGGGTCAGGCGGGACAGGAGCGACAGAACCCCTGCTTGATCCTCCAGCCCGGGGTCTGCCTCTCTTAGTCATGGTGCTGAAAGGCAGCAGCACCACAGCAAATCCTCAGCACCACAAACAGCAGGATCAGCAGCGATATCTTCCCCAGGAGGAATCAGCCTGCCTGGGGAAGCCCTCTCCCTGTCTCAGCAGCTCACCACCTCCTCCTAGGACACTCCTCTCCCAAAAGATTTGCTGCTGTGACAGAAGTTGATTTTGGTGCTTGATTTTGACACAACTCACCAGAAATACATTTACCCGTATGAAAATTTACGTAAGCCCCGGACCTTAAAAATCGGCCCAAATTTTTTTTTTCGAAAATCCCCAAATTCTGCTTAAAACTTTTGGTACAACTTAAAAAAGATTTGCTGCGGTGACAGAAGTTGATTTTGGTGCTTAATTTTGACACAACTCACCAGAAATATATTTACCCGTATGAAAAAATACGTAAGCCCCGGACCTTAAAAATCGGCCCAAATTTTTTTTTTTCAAAAATCCCCAAATTCAGCTTAAAACTTTTGGTACAACTTAAAAAAGATTTGCTGTGGTGACAAAAGTTAATTTTGGTGCTTAATTTCGACACCACTCACCAGAAATTTATTTACCCATATGAAAATTTACGTAAGCCCCGGACCTTAAAAATCGGCCCAAATTTTTTTTTTTCAAAAATCCCCAAATTCTGCTTAAAACTTTTGGTACAACTTAAAAAAGATTTGCTGCGGTGACAGAAGTTGATTTTGGTGCTTAATTTTGACACAACTCACCAGAAATACATTTACCCGTATGAAAATTTACGTAAGCCCCGGACCTTAAAAATCGGGCCAAAATTTTTTTTTTCAAAAATCCCCAAATTCTGCTTAAAACTTTTGGTACAACTTAAAATAGATTTGCTGTGGTGACAGAAGTTGATTTTGGTGCTTAATTTCGACACCACTCACCAGAAATTTATTTACCCATATGAAAATTTACGTAAGCCCCGGACCTTAAAAATCGGCCCAAATTTTTATATTTCAAAAATCCCCAAATTCTGCTTAAAACTTTTGGTACAACTTAAAAAAGATTTGCTGCGGTGACAGAAGTTGATTTTGGTGCTTAATTTTGACAAAACTCACCAGAAATACATTTACCCGTATGAAAATTTACGTAAGCCCCGGACCTTAAAAATCTGGCCAAAATTTTTTTTTTCAAAAATCCCCAAATTCTGCTTAAAACTTTTGGTACAACTTAAAAAAGATTTGCTGCGGTGACAGAAGTTGATTTTGGTGCTTAATTTTGACACAACTCACCAGAAATATATTTACCCATATGAAAATTTACGTAAGCCCCGGAGCTTAAAAATCGGCCAAAATTTTTTCTTTTCAAAGTTCCCCAAATTCTGCTTAAAACTTTTGGTACAACTTAAAAAAGATTTGCTGCGGTGACAGAAGTTGATTTTGGTGCTTAATTTTGACACAACTCACAAGAAATACATTTACCCGTATGAAAAAATACGTAAGCCCCGGACCTTAAAAATCGGCCCAAATTTTTTTTTTCAAAAATCCCCAAATTCAGCTTAAAACTTTTGGTACAACTTAAAAAAGATTTGCTGCGGTGACAAAAGTTGATTTTGGTGCTTAATTTCAACACCACTCACCAGAAATTAATTTACCCATATGAAAATTTACGTAAGCCCCGGACCTTAAAAATCGGCCCAAATTTTTTTTTTTCAAAAATCCCCAAATTCTGCTTAAAACTTTTGGTACAACTTAAAAAAGATTTGCTGCGGTGACAGAAGTTGATTTTGGTGCTTAATTTTGACACAACTCACCAGAAATACATTTACCCGTATGAAAATTTACGTAAGCCCCGGACCTTAAAAATCGTTCCAAAATTTTTGTTTTCAAAGTTCCCCAAATTCTGCTTAAAACTTTTGGTACAACTTAAAAAAGATTTGCTGTGGTGACAGAAGTTGATTTTGGTGCTTAATTTCGACACCACTCACCAGAAGTTTATTTACCCATATGAACATTTACGTAAGCCCCGGACCTTAAAAATCGGCCCAAATTTTTTTTTTTTAAAAATCCCCAAATTCTGCTTAAAACTTTTGGTACAACTTAAAAAAGATTTGCTGCGGTGACAGAAGTTGATTTTGGTGCTTAATTTTGACACAACTCACAAGAAATACATTTACCCGTATGAAGAAATACGTAAGCCCCGGACCTTAAAAATCGGCCCAAATTTATTTTTTTCAAAAATCCCCAAATTCTGCTTAAAACTTTTGGCACAACTTAAAAAAGATTTGCTGCGGTGACAAAAGTTGATTTTGGTGCTTAATTTTGACACAACTCACTAGAAATACATTTACCCGTATGAAAAAATACGTAAGCCCCGGACCTTAAAAATCGGCCCAAATTTTTTTTTTCAAAAATCCCCAAATTCTGCTTAAAACTTTTGGTACAACTTAAAAAAGATTTGCTGTGGTGACAAAAGTTAATTTTGGTGCTTAATTTCGACACCACTCACCAGAAATATATTTACCCATATGAAAATTTACGTAAGCCCCGGACCTTAAAAATCGACCCAAATTTTTTTTTTTCAAAAATCCCCAAATTCTGCTTAAAACTTTTGGTACAACTTAAAAAAGATTTGCTGCGGTGACAGAAGTTGATTTTGGTGCTTGATTTTGACACAACTCACCAGAAATACATTTACCCGTATGAAAATTTACGTAAGCCCCGGACCTTAAAAATCGGCCAAAAATTTTTTTTTCAAAAATCCCCAAATTCTGCTTAAAACTTTTGGTACAACTTAAAAAAGATTTGCTGCGGTGACAGAAGTTGATTTTGGTGCTTAATTTTGACACAACTCACCAGAAATACATTTACCTGTATGAAAATTTACGTAAGCCCCGGACCTTAGAAATCGGGCCAAATTTTTTTTTTCAAAAATCCCCAAATTCTGCTTAAAACTTTTGGTACAACTTAAAAAAGATTTGCTGCGGTGACAGAAGTTGATTTTGGTGCTTAATTTTGACACAACTCACAAGAAATACATTTACCCGTATGAAAAAATACGTAAGCCCCGGACCTTAAAAATCGGCCCAAATTTTTTTTTTCAAAAATCCCCAAATTCAGCTTAAAACTTTTGGTACAACTTAAAAAAGATTTGCTGCGGTGACAAAAGTTGATTTTGGTGCTTAATTTCAACACCACTCACCAGAAATTTATTTACCCATATGAAAATTTACGTAAGCCCCGGACCTTAAAAATCGGCCAAAATTTTTTTTTTCAAAAATCCCCAAATTCTGCTTAAAACTTTTGGTACAACTTAAAAAAGATTTGCTGCGGTGACAGAAGTTGATTTTGGTGCTTACTTTTGACACAACTCACCAGAAATACATTTACCCGTATGATAATTTACGTAAGCCCCGGACCTTAAAAATCGGGCCAAAATTTTTGTTTTCAAAGTTCCCCAAATTCTGCTTAAAACTTTTGGTACAACTTAAAAAAGATTTGCTGTGGTGACAGAAGTTGATTTTGGTGCTTAATTTCGACACCACTCACCAGAAGTTTATTTACCCATTTGAAAATTTACGTAAGCCCCGGACCTTAAAAATCGGCCCAAATTTTTTTTTTCAAAAATCCCCAAATTCTGCTTAAAACTTTTGGTACAACTTAAAAAAGATTTGCTGCGGTGACAGAAGTTGATTTTGGTGCTTAATTTTGACACAACTCACAAGAAATACATTTACCCGTATGAAAAAATACGTAAGCCCCGGACCTTAAAAATCGGCCCAAATTTATTTTTTTCAAAAATCCCCAAATTCAGCTTAAAACTTTTGGTACAACTTAAAAAAGATTTGCTGTGGTGACAAAAGTTAATTTTGGTGCTTAATTTCGACACCACTCACCAGAAATTTATTTACCCATATGAAAATTTACGTAAGCCCCGGACCTTAAAAATCGGCCCAAATTTTTTTTTTTCAAAAATCCCCAAATTCTGCTTAAAACTTTTGGTACAACTTAAAAAAGATTTGCTGCGGTGACAGAAGTTGATTTTGGTGCTTGATTTTGACACAACTCACCAGAAATACATTTACCCGTATGAAAATTTACGTAAGCCCCGGACCTTAAAAATCGGCCCAAATTTTTTTTTTCAAAAATCCCCAAATTCTGCTTAAAACTTTTGGTACAACTTAAAAAAGATTTGCTGCGGTGACAGAAGTTGATTTTGGTGCTTAATTTTGACACAACTCACCAGAAATATATTTACCCGTATGAAAAAATACGTAAGCCCCGGACCTTAAAAATCGGCCCAAATTTTTTTTTTTCAAAAATCCCCAAATTCAGCTTAAAACTTTTGGTACAACTTAAAAAAGATTTGCTGCGGTGACAAAAGTTAATTTTGGTGCTTAATTTCGACACCACTCACCAGAAATTTATTTACCCATATGAAAATTTACGTAAGCCCCGGACCTTAAAAATCGGCCCAAATTTTTTTTTTTCAAAAATCCCCAAATTCTGCTTAAAACTTTTGGTACAACTTAAAAAAGATTTGCTGCGGTGACAGAAGTTGATTTTGGTGCTTAATTTTGACACAACTCACCAGAAATACATTTACCCGTATGAAAATTTACGTAAGCCCCGGACCTTAAAAATCGGGCCAAAATTTTTTTTTTCAAAAATCCCCAAATTCTGCTTAAAACTTTTGGTACAACTTAAAATAGATTTGCTGTGGTGACAGAAGTTGATTTTGGTGCTTAATTTCGACACCACTCACCAGAAATTTATTTACCCATATGAAAATTTACGTAAGCCCCGGACCTTAAAAATCGGCCCAAATTTTTATATTTCAAAAATCCCCAAATTCTGCTTAAAACTTTTGGTACAACTTAAAAAAGATTTGCTGCGGTGACAGAAGTTGATTTTGGTGCTTAATTTTGACAAAACTCACCAGAAATACATTTACCCGTATGAAAATTTACGTAAGCCCCGGACCTTAAAAATCGGCCCAAATATTTTTTTTTTCAAAAATCCCCAAATTCTGCTTAAAACTTTTGGTACAACTTAAAAAAGATTTGCTGCGGTGACAGAAGTTGATTTTGGTGCTTAATTTTGACACAACTCACCATAAATATATTTACCCGTATGAAAATTTACGTAAGCCCCGGACCTTAAAAATCTGGCCAAAATTTTTTTTTTCAAAAATCCCCAAATTCTGCTTAAAACTTTTGGTACAACTTAAAAAAGATTTGCTGCGGTGACAGAAGTTGATTTTGGTGCTTAATTTTGACACAACTCACCAGAAATATATTTACCCGTATGAAAATTTACGTAAGCCCCGGAGCTTAAAAATCGGCCAAAATTTTTTCTTTTCAAAGTTCCCCAAATTCTGCTTAAAACTTTTGGTACAACTTAAAAAAGATTTGCTGCGGTGACAGAAGTTGATTTTGGTGCTTAATTTTGACACAACTCACAAGAAATACATTTACCCGTATGAAAAAATACGTAAGCCCCGGACCTTAAAAATCGGCCCAAATTTTTTTTTTCAAAAATCCCCAAATTCAGCTTAAAACTTTTGGTACAACTTAAAAAAGATTTGCTGCGGTGACAAAAGTTGATTTTGGTGCTTAATTTCAACACCACTCACCAGAAATTAATTTACCCATATGAAAATTTACGTAAGCCCCGGACCTTAAAAATCGGCCCAAATTTTTTTTTTTCAAAAATCCCCAAATTCTGCTTAAAACTTTTGGTACAACTTAAAAAAGATTTGCTGCGGTGACAGAAGTTGATTTTGGTGCTTAATTTTGACACAACTCACCAGAAATACATTTACCCGTATGAAAATTTACGTAAGCCCCGGACCTTAAAAATCGGGCCAAAATTTTTGTTTTCAAAGTTCCCCAAATTCTGCTTAAAACTTTTGGTACAACTTAAAAAAGATTTGCTGTGGTGACAGAAGTTGATTTTGGTGCTTAATTTCGACACCACTCACCAGAAGTTTATTTACCCATATGAACATTTACGTAAGCCCCGGACCTTAAAAATCGGCCCAAATTTTTTTTTTTTAAAAATCCCCAAATTCTGCTTAAAACTTTTGGTACAACTTAAAAAAGATTTGCTGCGGTGACAGAAGTTGATTTTGGTGCTTAATTTTGACACAACTCACAAGAAATACATTTACCCGTATGAAGAAATACGTAAGCCCCGGACCTTAAAAATCGGCCCAAATTTATTTTTTTCAAAAATCCCCAAATTCTGCTTAAAACTTTTGGCACAACTTAAAAAAGATTTGCTGCGGTGACAAAAGTTGATTTTGGTGCTTAATTTTGACACAACTCACTAGAAATACATTTACCCGTATGAAAAAATACGTAAGCCCCGGACCTTAAAAATCGGCCCAAATTTTTTTTTTCAAAAATCCCCAAATTCTGCTTAAAACTTTTGGTACAACTTAAAAAAGATTTGCTGCGGTGACAGAAGTTGATTTTGGTGCTTAATTTTGACACAACTCACCAGAAATACATTTACCCGTATGAAAATTTACGTAAGCCCCGGACCTTAAAAATCGGGCCAAAATTTTATTTTTCAAAAATCCCCAAATTCTGCTTAAAACTTTTGGTACAACTTAAAATAGATTTGCTGTGGTGACAGAAGTTGATTTTGGTGCTTAATTTCGACACCACTCACCAGAAATTTATTTACCCATATGAAAATTTACGTAAGCCCCGGACCTTAAAAATCGGCCCAAATTTTTATATTTCAAAAATCCCCAAATTCTGCTTAAAACTTTTGGTACAACTTAAAAAAGATTTGCTGCGGTGACAGAAGTTGATTTTGGTGCTTAATTTTGACAAAACTCACCAGAAATACATTTACCCGTATGAAAATTTACGTAAGCCCCGGACCTTAAAAATCGGCCCAAATATTTTTTTTTTCAAAAATCCCCAAATTCTGCTTAAAACTTTTGGTACAACTTAAAAAAGATTTGCTGCGGTGACAGAAGTTGATTTTGGTGCTTAATTTTGACACAACTCACCATAAATATATTTACACATATGAAAATTTACGTAAGCCCCGGACCTTAAAAATCTGGCCAAAATTTTTTTTTTCAAAAATCCCCAAATTCTGCTTAAAACTTTTGGTACAACTTAAAAAAGATTTGCTGCGGTGACAGAAGTTGATTTTGGTGCTTAATTTTGACACAACTCACCAGAAATATATTTACCCGTATGAAAATTTACGTAAGCCCCGGAGCTTAAAAATCGGCCAAAATTTTTTCTTTTCAAAGTTCCCCAAATTCTGCTTAAAACTTTTGGTACAACTTAAAAAAGATTTGCTGCGGTGACAGAAGTTGATTTTGGTGCTTAATTTTGACACAACTCACAAGAAATACATTTACCCGTATGAAAAAATACGTAAGCCCCGGACCTTAAAAATCGGCCCAAATATTTTTTTTCAAAAATCCCCAAATTCAGCTTAAAACTTTTGGTACAACTTAAAAAAGATTTGCTGCGGTGACAAAAGTTGATTTTGGTGCTTAATTTCAACACCACTCACCAGAAATTAATTTACCCATATGAAAATTTACGTAAGCCCCGGACCTTAAAAATCGGCCCAAATTTTTTTTTTTCAAAAATCCCCAAATTCTGCTTAAAACTTTTGGTACAACTTAAAAAAGATTTGCTGCGGTGACAGAAGTTGATTTTGGTGCTTAATTTTGACACAACTCACCAGAAATACATTTACCCGTATGAAAATTTACGTAAGCCCCGGACCTTAAAAATCGGGCCAAAATTTTTGTTTTCAAAGTTCCCCAAATTCTGCTTAAAACTTTTGGTACAACTTAAAAAAGATTTGCTGTGGTGACAGAAGTTGATTTTGGTGCTTAATTTCGACACCACTCACCAGAAGTTTATTTACCCATATGAACATTTACGTAAGCCCCGGACCTTAAAAATCGGCCCAAATTTTTTTTTTTTAAAAATCCCCAAATTCTGCTTAAAACTTTTGGTACAACTTAAAAAAGATTTGCTGCGGTGACAGAAGTTGATTTTGGTGCTTAATTTTGACACAACTCACAAGAAATACATTTACCCGTATGAAGAAATACGTAAGCCCCGGACCTTAAAAATCGGCCCAAATTTATTTTTTTCAAAAATCCCCAAATTCTGCTTAAAACTTTTGGCACAACTTAAAAAAGATTTGCTGCGGTGACAAAAGTTGATTTTGGTGCTTAATTTTGACACAACTCACTAGAAATACATTTACCCGTATGAAAAAATACGTAAGCCCCGGACCTTAAAAATCGGCCCAAATTTTTTTTTTCAAAAATCCCCAAATTCTGCTTAAAACTTTTGGTACAACTTAAAAAAGATTTGCTGTGGTGACAAAAGTTAATTTTGGTGCTTAATTTCGACACCACTCACCAGAAATTTATTTACCCATATGAAAATTTACGTAAGCCCCGGACCTTAAAAATCGGCCCAAATTTTTTTTTTTCAAAAATCCCCAAATTCTGCTTAAAACTTTTGGTACAACTTAAAAAAGATTTGCTGCGGTGACAGAAGTTGATTTTGGTGCTTGATTTTGACACAACTCAACAGAAATACATTTACCCGTATGAAAATTTACGTAAGCCCCGGACCTTAAAAATCGGCCAAAAATTTTTTTTTCAAAAATCCCCAAATTCTGCTTAAAACTTTTGGTACAACTTAAAAAAGATTTGCTGCGGTGATAGAAGTTGATTTTGGTGCTTAATTTTGACACAACTCACCAGAAATACATTTACCTGTATGAAAATTTACGTAAGCCCCGGACCTTAAAAATCGGGCCAAAATTTTTGTTTTCAAAGTTCCCCAAATTCTGCTTAAAACTTTTGGTACAACTTAAAAAAGATTTGCTGTGGTGACAGAAGTTGATTTTGGTGCTTAATTTCGACACCACTCACCAGAAGTTTATTTACCCATTTGAAAATTTACGTAAGCCCCGGACCTTAAAAATCGGCCCAAATTTTTTTTTTTCAAAAATCCCCAAATTCTGCTTAAAACTTTTGGTACAACTTAAAAAAGATTTGCTGCGGTGACAGAAGTTGATTTTGGTGCTTAATTTTGACACAACTCACAAGAAATACATTTACCCGTATGAAAAAATACGTAAGCCCCGGACCTTAAAAATCGGCCCAAATTTATTTTTTTCAAAAATCCCCAAATTCTGCTTAAAACTTTTGGCACAACTTAAAAAAGATTTGCTGTGGTGACAAAAGTTGATTTTGGTGCTTAATTTTGACACAACTCACCAGAAATACATTTACCCGTATGAAAAAATACGTAAGCCCCGGACCTTAAAAATCGGCCCAAATTTTTTTTTTTCAAAAATCCCCAAATTCAGCTTAAAACTTTTGGTACAACTTAAAAAAGATTTGCTGTGGTGACAAAAGTTAATTTTGGTGCTTAATTTCGATACCACTCACCAGAAATTTATTTACCCATATGAAAATTTACGTAAGCCCCGGACCTTAAAAATCGGCCCAAATTTTTTTTTTTTCAAAAATCCCCAAATTCTGCTTAAAACTTTTGGTACAACTTAAAAAAGATTTGCTGCGGTGACAGAAGTTGATTTTGGTGCTTGATTTTGACACAACTCACCAGAAATACATTTACCCGTATGAAAATTTACGTAAGCCCCGGACCTTAAAAATCGGCCCAAATTTTTTTTTTCAAAAATCCCCAAATTCTGCTTAAAACTTTTGGTACAACTTAAAAAAGATTTGCTGCGGTGACAGAAGTTGATTTTGGTGCTTAATTTTGACACAACTCACCAGAAATATATTTACCCGTATGAAAAAATACGTAAGCCCCGGACCTTAAAAATCGGCCCAAATTTTTTTTTTTCAAAAATCCCCAAATTCAGCTTAAAACTTTTGGTACAACTTAAAAAAGATTTGCTGTGGTGACAAAAGTTAATTTTGGTGCTTAATTTCGACACCACTCACCAGAAATTTATTTACCCATATGAAAATTTACGTAAGCCCCGGACCTTAAAAATCGGCCCAAATTTTTTTTTTCAAAAATCCCCAAATTCTGCTTAAAACTTTTGGTACAACTTAAAAAAGATTTGCTGCGGTGACAGAAGTTGATTTTGGTGCTTAATTTTGACACAACTCACCAGAAATACATTTACCCATATGAAAATTTACGTAAGCCCCGGACCTTAAAAATCGGGCCAAAATTTTTTTTTTCAAAAATCCCCAAATTCTGCTTAAAACTTTTGGTACAACTTAAAATAGATTTGCTGTGGTGACAGAAGTTGATTTTGGTGCTTAATTTCGACACCACTCACCAGAAATTTATTTACCCATATGAAAATTTACATAAGCCCCGGACCTTAAAAATCGGCCCAAATTTTTATATTTCAAAAATCCCCAAATTCTGCTTAAAACTTTTGGTACAACTTAAAAAAGATTTGCTGCGGTGACAGAAGTTGATTTTGGTGCTTAATTTTGACACAACTCACAAGAAATACATTTACCCGTATGAAAAAATACGTAAGCCCCGGACCTTAAAAATCGGCCCAAATTTATTTTTTTCAAAAATCCCCAAATTCTGCTTAAAACTTTTGGCACAACTTAAAAAAGATTTGCTGCGGTGACAAAAGTTGATTTTGGTGCTTAATTTTGACACAACTCACCAGAAATACATTTACCCGTATGAAAAAATACGTAAGCCCCGGACCTTAAATATCGGCCCAAATTTTTTTTTTTTCAAAAATCCCCAAATTCAGCTTAAATCTTTTGGTACAACTTAAAAAAGATTTGCTGTGGTGACAAAAGTTGATTTTGGTGCTTAATTTCGACACCACTCACCAGAAATTTATTTACCCATATGAAAATTTATGTAAGCCCCGGACCTTAAAAATCGGCCCAAATTTTTTTTTTTCAAAAATCCCCAAATTCTGCTTAAAACTTTTGGTACAACTTAAAAAAGATTTGCTGCTGTGACAGAAGTTGATTTTGGTGCTTGATTTTGACACAACTCACCAGAAATACATTTACCCGTATGAAAATTTACGTAAGCCCCGGACCTTAAAAATCGGCCCAAATTTTTATATTTCAAAAATCCCCAAATTCTGCTTAAAACTTTTGGTACAACTTAAAAAAGATTTGCTGCGGTGACAGAAGTTGATTTTGGTGCTTAATTTTGACACAACTCACCAGAAATATATTTACCCGTATGAAAAAATACGTAAGCCCCGGACCTTAAAAATCGGCCCAAATTTTTTTTTTTCAAAAATCCCCAAATTCTGCTTAAAACTTTTGGTACAACTTAAAAAAGATTTGCTGCGGTGACAGAAGTTGATTTTGGTGCTTAATTTTGACACAACTCACCATAAATATATTTACCCGTATGAAAATTTACGTAAGCCCCGGACCTTAAAAATCTGGCCAAAATTTTTTTTTTCAAAAATCCCCAAATTCTGCTTAAAACTTTTGGTACAACTTAAAAAAGATTTGCTGCGGTGACAGAAGTTGATTTTGGTGCTTAATTTTGACACAACTCACCAGAAATATATTTACCCATATGAAAATTTACGTAAGCCCCGGAGCTTAAAAATCGGCCAAAATTTTTTCTTTTCAAAGTTCCCCAAATTATGCTTAAAACTTTTGGTACAACTTAAAAAAGATTTGCTGCGGTGACAGAAGTTGATTTTGGTGCTTAATTTTGACACAACTCACAAGAAATACATTTACCCGTATGAAAAAATACGTAAGCCCCGGACCTTAAAAATCGGCCCAAATTTTTTTTTTCAAAAATCCCCAAATTCAGCTTAAAACTTTTGGTACAACTTAAAAAAGATTTGCTGCGGTGACAAAAGTTGATTTTGGTGCTTAATTTCAACACCACTCACCAGAAATTTATTTACCCATATGAAAATTTACGTAAGCCCCGGACCTTAAAAATCGGCCCAAATTTTTTTTTTTCAAAAATCCCCAAATTCTGCTTAAAACTTTTGGTACAACTTAAAAAAGATTTGCTGCGGTGACAGAAGTTGATTTTGGTGCTTAATTTTGACACAACTCACCAGAAATACATTTACCCGTATGAAAATTTACGTAAGCCCCGGACCTTAAAAATCGGGCCAAAATTTTTGTTTCAAAGTTCCCCAAATTCTGCTTAAAACTTTTGGTACAACTTAAAAAAGATTTGCTGTGGTGACAGAAGTTGATTTTGGTGCTTAATTTCGACACCACTCACCAGAAGTTTATTTACCCATATGAACATTTACGTAAGCCCCGGACCTTAAAAATCGGCCCAAATTTTTTTTTTCAAAAATCCCCAAATTCTGCTTAAAACTTTTGGTACAACTTAAAAAAGATTTGCTGCGGTGACAGAAGTTGATTTTGGTGCTTAATTTTGACACAACTCACAAGAAATACATTTACCCGTATGAAAAAATACGTAAGCCCCGGACCTTAAAAATCGGCCCAAATTTATTTTTTTCAAAAATCCCCAAATTCTGCTTAAAACTTTTGGCACAACTTAAAAAAGATTTGCTGCGGTGACAAAAGTTGATTTTGGTGCTTAATTTCGACACCACTCACCAGAAATTTATTTACCCATATGAAAATTTACGTAAGCCCCGGACCTTAAAAATCGGCCCAAATTTTTTTTTTCAAAAATCCCCAAATTCTGCTTAAAACTTTTGGTACAACTTAAAAAAGATTTGCTGCGGTGACAGAAGTTGATTTTGGTGCTTAATTTTGACACAACTCACCAGAAATACATTTACCCGTATGAAAATTTACGTAAGCCCCGGACCTTAAAAATCGGGCCAAAATTTTTTTTTTCAAAAATCCCCAAATTCTGCTTAAAACTTTTGGTACAACTTAAAATAGATTTGCTGTGGTGACAGAAGTTGATTTTGGTGCTTAATTTCGACACCACTCACCAGAAATTTATTTACCCATATGAAAATTTACGTAAGCCCCGGACCTTAAAAATCGGCCCAAATTTTTATATTTCAAAAATCCCCAAATTCTGCTTAAAACTTTTGGTACAACTTAAAAAAGATTTGCTGCGGTGACAGAAGTTGATTTTGGTGCTTAATTTTGACAAAACTCACCAGAAATACATTTACCCGTATGAAAATTTACATAAGCCCCGGACCTTAAAAATCGGCCCAAATTTTTTTTTTTCAAAAATCCCCAAATTCTGCTTAAAACTTTTGGTACAACTTAAAAAAGATTTGCTGCGGTGACAGAAGTTGATTTTGGTGCTTAATTTTGACACAACTCACCATAAATATATTTACCCGTATGAAAATTTACGTAAGCCCCGGACCTTAAAAATCTGGCCAAAATTTTTTTTTTCAAAAATCCCCAAATTCTGCTTAAAACTTTTGGTACAACTTAAAAAAGATTTGCTGCGGTGACAGAAGTTGATTTTGGTGCTTAATTTTGACACAACTCACCAGAAATATATTTACCCGTATGAAAATTTACGTAAGCCCCGGAGCTTAAAAATCGGCCAAAATTTTTTCTTTTCAAAGTTCCCCAAATTCTGCTTAAAACTTTTGGTACAACTTAAAAAAGATTTGCTGGGGTGACAGAAGTTGATTTTGGTGCTTAATTTTGACACAACTCACAAGAAATACATTTACCCGTATGAAAAAATACGTAAGCCCCGGACCTTAAAAATCGGCCCAAATTTTTTTTTTCAAAAATCCCCAAATTCAGCTTAAAACTTTTGGTACAACTTAAAAAAGATTTGCTTCGGTGACAAAAGTTGATTTTGGTGCTTAATTTCAACACCACTCACCAGAAATTTATTTACCCATATGAAAATTTACGTAAGCCCCGGACCTTAAAAATCGGGCCAAATTTTTTTTTTTCAAAAATCCCCAAATTCTGCTTAAAACTTTTGGTACAACTTAAAAAAGATTTGCTGCGGTGACAGAAGTTGATTTTGGTGCTTAATTTTGACACAACTCACCAGAAATACATTTACCCGTATGAAAATTTACGTAAGCCCCGGACCTTAAAAATCGGGCCAAAATTTTTGTTTTCAAAGTTCCCCAAATTCTGCTTAAAACTTTTGGTACAACTTAAAAAAGATTTGCTGTGGTGACAGAAGTTGATTTTGGTGCTTAATTTCGACACCACTCACCAGAAGTTTATTTACCCATATGAACATTTACGTAAGCCCCGGACCTTAAAAATCGGCCCAAATTTTTTTTTTTCAAAAATCCCCAAATTCTGCTTAAAACTTTTGGTACAACTTAAAAAAGATTTGCTGCGGTGACAGAAGTTGATTTTGGTGCTTAATTTTGACACAACTCACAAGAAATACATTTATCCGTATGAAAAAATACGTAAGCCCCGGACCTTAAAAATCGGCCCAAATTTATTTTTTTCAAAAATCCCCAAATTCTGCTTAAAACTTTTGGCACAACTTAAAAAAGATTTGCTGCGGTGACAAAAGTTGATTTTGGTGCTTAATTTTGACACAACTCACTAGAAATACATTTACCCGTATGAAAAAATACGTAAGCCCCGGACCTTAAAAATCGGCCCAAATTTTTTTTTTTCAAAAATCCCCAAATTCAGCTTAAAACTTTTGGTACAACTTAAAAAAGATTTGCTGTGGTGACAAAAGTTAATTTTGGTGCTTAATTTCGACACCACTCACCAGAAATTTATTTACCCATATGAAAATTTACGTAAGCCCCGGACCTTAAAAATCGGCCCAAATTTTTTTTTTTCAAAAATCCCCAAATTCTGCTTAAAACTTTTGGTACAACTTAAAAAAGATTTGCTGCGGTGACAGAAGTTGATTTTGGTGCTTGATTTTGACACAACTCACCAGAAATACATTTACCCGTATGAAAATTTACGTAAGCCCCGGACCTTAAAAATCGGCCAAAATTTTTTTTTTCAAAAATCCCCAAATTCTGCTTAAAACTTTTGGTACAACTTAAAAAAATTTGCTGCGGTGACAGAAGTTGATTTTGGTGCTTAATTTTGACAAAACTCACCAGAAATACATTTACCCGTATGAAAATTTACGTAAGCCCCGGACCTTAAAAATCGGCCCAAATTTTTTTTTTTCAAAAATCCCCAAATTCTGCTTAAAACTTTTGGTACAACTTAAAAAAGATTTGCTGCGGTGACAGAAGTTGATTTTGGTGCTTAATTTCGACACCACTCACCAGAAATTTATTTACCCATATGAAAATTTACGTAAGCCCCGGACCTTAAAAATCGGCCCAAATTTTTATATTTCAAAAATCCCCAAATTCTGCTTAAAACTTTTGGTACATCTTAAAAAAGATTTGCTGCGGTGACAGAAGTTGATTTTGGTGCTTAATTTTGACAAAACTCACCAGAAATACATTTACCCGTATGAAAATTTACGTAAGCCCCGGACCTTAAAAATCGGCCCAAATTTTTTTTTTTCAAAAATCCCCAAATTCTGCTTAAAACTTTTGGTACAACTTAAAAAAGATTTGCTGCGGTGACAGAAGTTGATTTTGGTGCTTAATTTTGACACAACTCACCATAAATACATTTACCCGTATGAAAATTTACGTAAGCCCCGGACCTTAAAAATCGGGCCAAAATTTTTGTTTTCAAAGTTCCCCAAATTCTGCTTAAAACTTTTGGTACAACTTAAAAAAGATTTGCTGTGGTGACAGAAGTTGATTTTGGTGCTTAATTTTGACACAACTCACAAGAAATACATTTACCCGTATGAAAAAATACGTAAGCCCCGGACCTTAAAAATCGGCCCAAATTTTTTTTTTCAAAAATCCCCAAATTCAGCTTAAAACTTTTGGTACAACTTAAAAAAGATTTGCTGCGGTGACAAAAGTTGATTTTGGTGCTTAATTTCAACACCACTCACCAGAAATTAATTTACCCATATGAAAATTTACGTAAGCCCCGGACCTTAAAAATCGGCCCAAATTTTTTTTTTTCAAAAATCCCCAAATTCTGCTTAAAACTTTTGGTACAACTTAAAAAAGATTTGCTGCGGTGACAGAAGTTGATTTTGGTGCTTAATTTTGACACAACTCACCAGAAATACATTTACCCGTATGAAAATTTACGTAAGCCCCGGACCTTAAAAATCGGGCCAAAATTTTTGTTTTCAAAGTTCCCCAAATTCTGCTTAAAACTTTTGGTACAACTTAAAAAAGATTTGCTGTGGTGACAGAAGTTGATTTTGGTGCTTAATTTCGACACCACTCACCAGAAGTTTATTTACCCATATGAACATTTACGTAAGCCCCGGACCTTAAAAATCGGCCCAAATTTTTTTTTTTTAAAAATCCCCAAATTCTGCTTAAAACTTTTGGTACAACTTAAAAAAGATTTGCTGCTGTGACAGAAGTTGATTTTGGTGCTTAATTTTGACACAACTCACAAGAAATACATTTACCCGTATGAAAAAATACGTAAGCCCCGGACCTTAAAAATCGGCCCAAATTTATTTTTTTCAAAAATCCCCAAATTCTGCTTAAAACTTTTGGCACAACTTAAAAAAGATTTGCTGCGGTGACAAAAGTTGATTTTGGTGCTTAATTTTGACACAACTCACTAGAAATACATTTACCCGTATGAAAAAATACGTAAGCCCCGGACCTTAAAAATCGGCCCAAATTTTTTTTTTCAAAAATCCCCAAATTCTGCTTAAAACTTTTGGTACAACTTAAAAAAGATTTGCTGTGGTGACAAAAGTTAATTTTGGTGCTTAATTTCGACACCACTCACCAGAAATTTATTTACCCATATGAAAATTTACGTAAGCCCCGGACCTTAAAAATCGGCCCAAATTTTTTTTTTTCAAAAATCCCCAAATTCTGCTTAAAACTTTTGGTACAACTTAAAAAAGATTTGCTGCGGTGACAGAAGTTGATTTTGGTGCTTGATTTTGACACAACTCACCAGAAATACATTTACCCGTATGAAAATTTACGTAAGCCCCGGACCTTAAAAATCGGCCAAAATTTTTTTTTTCAAAAATCCCCAAATTCTGCTTAAAACTTTTGGTACAACTTAAAAAAGATTTGCTGCGGTGACAGAAGTTGATTTTGGTGCTTAATTTTGACACAACTCACCAGAAATACATTTACCTGTATGAAAATTTACGTAAGCCCCGGACCTTAAAAATCGGGCCAAAATTTTTGTTTTCAAAGTTCCCCAAATTCTGCTTAAAACTTTTGGTACAACTTAAAAAAGATTTGCTGTGGTGACAGAAGTTGATTTTGGTGCTTAATTTCGACACCACTCACCAGAAGTTTATTTACCCATTTGAAAATTTACGTAAGCCCCGGACCTTAAAAATCGGCCCAAATTTTTTTTTTTCAAAAATCCCCAAATTCTGCTTAAAACTTTAGGTACAACTTAAAAAAGATTTGCTGCGGTGACAGAAGTTGATTTTGGTGCTTAATTTTGACACAACTCACAAGAAATACATTTACCCGTATGAAAAAATACGTAAGCCCCGGACCTTAAAAATCGGCCCAAATTTATTTTTTTCAAAAATCCCCAAATTCTGCTTAAAACTTTTGGCACAACTTAAAAAAGATTTGCTGCGGTGACAAAAGTTGATTTTGGTGCTTAATTTTGACACAACTCACCAGAAATACATTTACCCGTTTGAAAAAATACGTAAGCCCCGGACCTTAAAAATCGGCCCAAATTTTTTTTTTTCAAAAATCCCCAAATTCAGCTTAAAACTTTTGGTACAACTTAAAAAAGATTTGCTTCGGTGACAAAAGTTGATTTTGGTGCTTAATTTCAACACCACTCACCAGAAATTTATTTACCCATATGAAAATTTACGTAAGCCCCGGACCTTAAAAATCGGCCCAAATTTTTTTTTTTCAAAAATCCCCAAATTCTGCTTAAAACTTTTGGTACAACTTAAAAAAGATTTGCTGCGGTGACAGAAGTTGATTTTGGTGCTTAATTTTGACACAACTCACAAGAAATACATTTACCCGTATGAAAAAATACGTAAGCCCCGG
>JAUIMM010003812.1:0-48420 GCA_031769625.1 Taudactylus pleione
GGCGCGATTGCATAGCACCTCTTGGGCGCGATTCCATAGCACCTCTTGGGCGCGATTCCATAGCACCTCTTGGGCGCGATTCCATAGCACCTCTTGGGCGCGATTCCATAGCACCTCTTGGGCGCGATTCCATAGCACCTCTTGGGCGCGATTACATAGCGCCTCCTGTCTCCAGTATATGAAATCTCAGTTTCTGCACACGTTACACGGCTCCTAACTGTCTTGATTTAGGCATGACGCTCCCGTGTGTAATAGACTATACCAACAGCTGACACTTATGTCCTGACGGCCAGAAATGTTGGTATTATGATAGTAATAAATATTAAACTCTGCAGTTTGGTTCAATCATAAAAAACATATATACACAGTGTCAGAAAAAACATATATACACACACAGTGTCATAAAAAACATATATACATTACACACACAGTGTCATAAAAAACATATATACACACACAGTGTCATAAAAAACATATATATACACACACACTGTCATAAAAAACATATATATACACACACACTGTCATAAAAAACATATATACACACACAGTGTCATAAAAAACATATATACACACACAGTGTCAGAAAAAATATATATATACACACACACTGTCATAAAAAACATATATATACACACAGTGTCAGAAAAAATATATATATACACACACACTGTCATAAAAAACATATATATACACAGTGTCATAAAAAACATATATATACACACACTGTCATAAAAAACATATATATACACACACAGTGTCTTAAAAAACATATATATACACACACAGTGTCTTAAAAAACATATATATACACACAGTGTCATAAAAAACATATATATACACACACAGTGTCATAAAAAATATATATATACACACACAGGGTCATAAAAAACATATATATACACACAGGGTCATAAAAAACACACACACAGTGATACACACACCACACTAATCATTTATTATAAGACGCATAGTGGCAGCATGAGGTGTTTATGCTGTGATTGTCATTGCACTGACTTGGCTGTAGGAGACGGCTATGTGGTTAGTGAATATGAAGAGTAGATATCTGTCCTTTCATTCTGTTCTTACCTTTACCTGTGTTTCTCTTTCAGGACATGATCAACTGCATAGGGGGAATAAATACATTATTTCCAGTCCTGGAGCAGATCAGCTGCATGGACGATGCCTGTCAGAAGCCGGAGTCTCTTAGTCTTCCTCCCGACCTGATAACACCTACAGAGGGCGACTTTGTAGTTTTGTCTTCCACAAGGGCTTCAGGTATAACGTAAATGAGGACATTGCGCAGCCTTCCCAGTTACCCACAGAGCGAAACGCGTGACTAGAGGTATCGCAGACCACACGGCTCTGGTTTTAATGAGTGAGATCCAGTGATGGTCATTCCTGGCTAGGACTAATGGGTCCATTCCAGCCGGCTGTGACCGAATTGCCAGTCACTCATAGAGACTGCTGCATCTCTCACTGCGTAGGACGTTCTAGCAGTGGGGTTTGGATGCTTTGTACATTGTGACCTAATTATGTAAAATGCTTGTGAAGAAATCTATACCGATTGGATCCTGTGACTGCACAGTCTCTATTGGGAAACATGTAATGGAAGCAGGTGAAGGTATAGGTATAAACATGGGGCAGATAATGAATTACTCCATATATTACATCTGTGCATTACACAGTATGAAAATACCAAACACACACAACTCTCCGAATTATAAGGATGGCAGCCGTCCCCTAAGTCACCTGTACCCAGACACACAGTGCAGGCACCTTCTAATGCAGTCACCTGTACCCAGACACACAGTGCAGGCACCTTCTAGTGCAGTCACCTGTACCCAGACACACAGTGCAGACACCTTCTAATGCAGTCACCTGTACCCAGACACACAGTGCAGGCACCTTCTAGTGCAGTCACCTGTACCCAGACACACAGTGCAGGCACCTTCTAGTGCAGTCACCTGTACCCAGACACACAGTGCAGGCACCTTCTAGTGCAGTCACCTGTACCCAGACACACAGTGCAGGCACCTTCTAGTGCAGTCACCTGTACCCAGACACACAGTGCAGACACCTTCTAATGCAGTCACCTGTACCCAGACACACAGTGCAGGCACCTTCTAGTGCAGTCACCTGTACCCAGACACACAGTGCAGGCACCTTCTAGTGCAGTCACCTGTACCCAGACACACAGTGCAGACACCTTCTAATGCAGTCACCTGTACCCAGACACACAGTGCAGGCACCTTCTAGTGCAGTCACCTGTACCCAGACACACAGTGCAGGCACCTTCTAGTGCAGTCACCTGTACCCAGACACACAGTGCAGGCACCTTCTAGTGCAGTCACCTGTACCCAGACACACAGTGCAGGCACCTTCTAATGCAGCCACCTGTACCCAGACACACAGTGCAGGCACCTTCTAATGCAGTCACCTGTACCCAGACACACAGTGCAGGCACCTTCTAATGCAGTCACCTGTACCCAGACACACAGTGCAGACACCTTCTAATGCAGTCACCTGTACCCAGACACACAGTGCAGGCACCTTCTAGTGCAGTCACCTGTACCCAGACACACAGTGCAGGCACCTTCTAGTGCAGTCACCTGTACCCAGACACACAGTGCAGGCACCTTCTAATGCAGTCACCTGTACCCAGACACACAGTGCAGGCACTGTGTGTCTTTTATTCCCCCGGACGTCATCGGGGAATAAAAGGCTGTTATAATAAATGTGCACCTAAATAATTACATAGCTACAGTATTGCGCACGTGTTGGCGGACCAACATTCATCACCTATGACGAGGAGTGAATCGTTGCAGGAGTAGGATGCGTTTCAGGACTGATCTATGGGGAGTACAGAGGGAAGATTTAGCTGTGATAGGACTGCAGAGGAGGTCTACGTCCTTCATACAACATCCTGTGATAATAATAATGAGCTATAAATGCAATGTAGTGTATATATAGGAATTGTGTGAGTGCAGGTTTGCTGGAAGCCTCATACAGATGATAATGATAAAGGTCATTTGTGCATATAACGGTCACGTTTGGGTGGGTGTTTCCGTCACTGACGGGTTCCAGTCACCAGGGCCCTGCGCCCCATTTACCTGAGCAGATGTATTATGTCTGTGTTACTTATTACATAGTTATTTAGGTCATCCTGTGTCTCTTATGTTGCAGAGGCTCGTCTGGAAAAAAACATTGTAGCTACTTTTGTTTTGCTGGTGAAACACTTTATTCAGCGACATCCAATCAACCAGGAGAACTTCATACACGCACACGGAGCCGCCACATTAGGCGCGCTGCTGCAGAAGGTACAGTACTGAATCGCGGCCCATTGCTCTGGTTTATGTTCCCATTTTCCTATAATACAAGTTGCATTATATGAAAGTCACATTTAAGGTCACAATCTAAATAGCAGTAAATTTTACTTAATTGGATATATTCAGCGTTATCAGGCTGCCCAAGGACTGCCATGAACAGATCTGAGGTCAGCACCATCTTGTCACTTTTATTTGCGCACAGATCTTATTGGATCTTTGTAATCGGATCGCTTCTTTGCCGTTGGCCCTTCCTCTGTGCGTGACCAAATTGCTCACATAGCAGGAAATAATAGGGATGGACATCGGAAGCCGATGGTTATTAATCAATGTTTCCGATTCGATGGAAGTACTTTTTCCATCGACTAGCGGGAATTCAATAGCAGCTTTCCGATGCCCATGCGATGGCTGGCTGTGGGCGGAGCATAGCAGAGCAGCGGGTCAGCAGCAGGAAAATAGATGCTTTGCGCCCAGCATCTATTCACAGTGGGGGAGCATGGGGGCAGCTCCGCACTTCAGAGGGTGCTGGGCACGCCCCCACAGTAACATAAATTGCGGTGCCATGAGGCCCCACCCCCATTTCCAGAGGCTCCGCCTCCTTTTATCTTAAGTGCGTATGCACGAAGCTATGATGGCTTCTGCGCACAGTTATACTGTGGAATGGTTGTGATGCGGTGGCTAGTTGCCATCGCATCGCTGGATTTGATTTCGGAAGCCTGGCAACCGTTCGATGTCTGGCTTCTGATGTCCATCCCTAGAAGAGATTACATTGATCCAATCTGATTGTGTGAGGGCAGCATAAGTTTGTCACTTTTCTAATATATAGCTTTAGTTTTATCTTCTATGCCTAGAGAGAGCGCGCAGGCTGTGTACAAATGTCCTGAGCTGGAGAGACGCAGGGTGCGCGGTGTAATGCTCGCTCCAGTGTTACACAGACCGCACCTAGGACGTTCTCGGGACTCTTACTGGTCTCTCTCCTGGGCTCATATTATTATACTTACATCATACAAAAGGCTTTATGTGATAATGTATTTATTTAGGGCCGTGTAGGGCAGAGGACTATAGTGACGTAGTTACACAATGTGCAGTATGTATTCGCATGTATATGCCCCCGTGGTACACTGCTGGTGCTGCCTTTATTATAAGTCACACTGAGGGTCCATAGGGTAAAGACCTAGAACTTAGCGAGAACCAGAAATGGCGTTTGCGGCATCCAGTGTGCACGTAGTGTTTACATACCGTTATACTAATGGTGCATACACACGGTCGGATTTGTTGTCAGATATGAACGATAACGATTTTAAAAATCTTTCAACCATTCATATCTGAAAGAAAATCTGACGTGTGCAACGATGAAGTATGCGCGTTCCCGCCTGTCAGATAACGATATCTGACACCTGATGTGTTTGCTGTCAGATTTTCACGATTTCATTAATTTTAATACTGTCTGAAATCGTTCACCTGACGGATCTGACCGTGTGTATTGACCATAACAGTGTTTGATAGAACATAGTACAAGCCGGGGCGCTAAGGGCAGCGTTTCCAGGGTCTCTGAACCATCGTTGGTGGTAATTTCGGTTCCTCAGCCAATGTGTACATACTCCAGTTCCCTGGTGGCTTTGTGGATTGTGGACCGCATCGCGTCTGCCCCGGGATACAGTGTATACATTAGAGAGTGTTTGAAGCTGCGTCTTGTATACGGGATGGATGCTATATATTATTGTTACGCTGTCCTGCTTCCCAGGTACCAGAGCACCTCATGGATGTGAATGTACTGATGGGCGTCCAGCTGCTGATGGAGCAGGTTTCTGTGGAGAAGAATTCTGCGCTGCTGCAGCAGATGTACCAGCATCTCCTCTTCAATTTCCGCATCTGGAATCGCGGCGACTTTCCCTTCCGAATCGGTAAGCGTTTCTATGAGTACACGGTGTGAATAAGGGTAACTGTGAAGGTGACACTACTTTGTATATAAAGTATATGCACAAAATTTCAAACACTGGGGAATATGTGATGGTATTGGATCTGGTTATTACAGGTAAAAGTGTAAATTATTGGTAGCGGATGACGCTGAGTTCTGTGATGTTTTAATCCAAGAGCATCAGAACCTCCAAAACCCCGTCCGAGTCCGTGCTGTCCGTGTATAACGCTCTCACGGGAGATACTATACGTGTACCTGTGTATGGTGTCCGTGCTGTCCGTGTATAACGCTCTCACGGGAGATACTATACGTGTACCTGTGTATGGTGTCCGTGCTGTCCGTGTATAACGCTCTCACGGGAGATACTATACGTGTACCTGTGTATGGTGTCCGTGCTGTCCGTGTATAACGCTCTCACGGGAGATACTATACGTGTACCTGTGTATGGTGTCCGTGCTGTCAGTGTATAACGCTCCCACGGGAGACCCTATACGTGTACCTGTGTATGGTGTCCGTGTATAACGCTCTCACGGGAGATACTATACGTGTACCTGTGTATGGTGTCCGTGCTGTCCGTGTATAACGCTCTCACGGGAGATACTATACGTGTACCTGTGTATGGTGTCCGTGCTGTCAGTGTATAACGCTCCCACGGGAGATCCTATACGTGTACCTGTGTATGGTGTCCGTGCTGTCAGTGTATAACGCTCCCACGGGAGATCCTATACGTGTACCTGTGTATGGTGTCCGTGTATAACGCTCTCACGGGAGATACTATACGTGTACCTGTGTATGGTGTCTGTGCTGTCAGTGTATAACGCTCCCACGGGAGATCCTATACGTGTACCTGTGTATGGTGTCCATGCTGTCAGTGTATAACGCTCCCACGGGAGATCCTATACGTGTACCTGTGTTGTGGATGCTGAATTCTGTGTCACTGCGGCACTTAGACCAGTGAATGTTGTCTGTCTGGACCCTGCACTGGTGTCATTGTGGGCTGAGTGCACTTCGGACTCTGTATATGAGCTTACGATCTCTTGCCTTCCTCTTGTTGCAGGACACATACAGTACTTGTCAACCATTATCAAAGACAGCCGAAAACTCTTCCGCAAAAAGTACGGTGTACAGTTTCTCTTGGACACAATCAGAATATGTTATAGGTAAGGACTATAGCTAAAAGGCCAGGGAGGATGGGTGGCAAAAGCAGAAAGTGATTGGAAAATATTTTTTTAAATGTTAGTAAATTCCATTTGCAAAAACAAAAACTAAAGCACACCATGGGCCAAATGTAATCGGGTGAGAGCTTAGAAAATGTCAGTTTTCTCACACATTTTAAACTCGGCCAAAATAATGGAGTCTGAGAGCAAAGTAACCGAAGAAAATCGCCCAATGTAATAGTCTGAGAACAAAGTAACAGAACAAACTCGCCCAATGTAATAGTCTGAGAACAAAGTAACAGAACAAACTCGCCCAATGTAATAGGCTGAGAACAAAGTAATAGAAGAAACTCATCCCAATGTAATAGTCTGAGAACAAAGTAACAGAACAAACTCGCCCAATGTAATAGGCTGAGAAAAAAGCAACAGAACAAACTCGTCCCAATGTAATAGTCTGAGAACAAAGTAACAGAACAAACTCATCCCAATGTAATAGTCTGAGAACAAAGTAACAGAACAAACTCATCCCAATGTAATAGTCTGAGAACAAAGTAACTGAACAAACTCATCCCAATGTAATAGTCTGAGAACAAAGTAATAGAAGAAACTCATCCCAATGTAATAGTCTGAGAACAATGTAACAGAACAAACTCGCCCAATGTAATAGTCTGAGAACAATGTAACAGAACAAACTCGCCCAATGTAATAGTCTGAGAACAAAGTAACAGAACAAACTCATCCCAATGGAATAGTCTGAGAACAAAGTAACAGAACAAACTCATCCCAATGTAATAGTCTGAGAACAAAGTAACAGAACAAACTCATCCCAATGTAATAGTCTGAGAACAAAGTAACTGAACAAACTCATCCCAATGTAATAGTCTGAGAACAAAGTAACTGAACAAACTCATCCCAATGTAATAGTCTGAGAACAAAGTAACTGAACAAACTCGCCCAATGTAATAGTCTGAGAACAATGTAACAGAACAAACTCATCCCAATGTAATAGTCTGAGAACAAAGTAACTGAACAAACTCATCCCAATGTAATAGGCTGAGAACAAAGTAATAGAAGAAACTCGCCCAATGTAATAGTCTGAGAACAAAGTAACAGAACAAACTCATCCCAATGTAATAGTCTGAGAACAAAGTAACTGAACAAACTCGCCCAATGTAATAGTCTGAGAACAATGTAACAGAACAAACTCATCCTAATGTAATAGTCTGAGAACAAAGTAACTGAACAAACTCATCCCAATGTAATAGGCTGAGAACAAAGTAATAGAAGAAACTCATCCCAATGTAATAGTCTGAGAACAAAGTAACAGAACAAACTCGCCCAATGTAATAGTCTGAGAACAAAGTAACAGAACAAACTCATCCCAATGTAATAGTCTGAGAACAAAGTAACAGAACAAACTCATCCCAATGTAATAGTCTGAGAACAAAGTAACTGAACAAACTCATCCCAATGTAATAGTCTGAGAACAAAGTAACAGAACAAACTCATCCCAATGTAATAGTCTGAGAACAAAGTAACAGAACAAACTCGCCCAATGTAATAGTCTGAGAACAAAGTAACAGAACAGACTCGCCCAATGTAATAGGCTGAGAACAAAGTAATAGAAGAAACTCATCCCAATGTAATAGTCTGAGAACAAAGTAATAGAAGAAACTCGCCCAATGTAATAGTCTGAGAACAAAGTAACTGAACAAACTCATCCCAATGTAATAGTCTGAGAACAAAGTAACAGAACAAACTCATCCCAATGTAATAGTCTGAGAACAAAGTAACAGAACAAACTCATCCCAATGTAATAGTCTGAGAACAAAGTAACTGAACAAACTCATCCCAATGTAATAGTCTGAGAACAAAGTAACAGAACAAACTCGCCCAATGTAATAGTCTGAGAACAAAGTAACAACAAACTCATCCCAATGTAATAGTCTGAGAACAAAGCAACAGAACAAACTCATCCCAATGTAATAGTCTGAGAACAAAGTAACAGAACAAACTCGCCCAATGTAATAGGCTGAGAAAAAAGCAACAGAACAAACTCGCCCAATGTAATAGTCTGAGAACAAAGTAACTGAACAAACTCATCCCAATGTAATAGTCTGAGAACAAAGTAACAGAACAAACTCATCCCAATGTAATAGTCTGAGAACAAAGTAACAGAACAAACTCGCCCAATGTAATAGGCTGAGAAAAAAGCAACAGAACAAACTCATCCCAATGTAATAGTCTGAGAACAAAGTAATAGAAGAAACTCATCCCAATGTAATAGTCTGAGAACAAAGTAACAGAACAAACTCATCCCAATGTAATAGTCTGAGAACAAAGTAACAGAACAAACTCATCCCAATGTAATAGTCTGAGAACAAAGTAACTGAACAAACTCATCCCAATGTAATAGTCTGAGAACAAAGTAACAGAACAAACTCGCCCAATGTAATAGGCTGAGAAAAAAGCAACAGAACAAACTCGTCCCAATGTAATAGTCTGAGAACAAAGTAACAGAACAAACTCATCCCAATGTAATAGTCTGAGAACAAAGTAACAGAACAAACTCATCCCAATGTAATAGTCTGAGAACAAAGCAACAGAACAAACTCATCCCAATGTAATAGTCTGAGAACAAAGCAACAGAACAAACTCATCCCAATGTAATAGTCTGAGAACAAAGCAACAGAACAAACTCATCCCAATGTAATAGTCTGAGAACAAAGTAACAGAACAAACTCATCCCAATGTAATAGTCTGAGAACAAAGTAACAGAACAAACTCATCCCAATGTAATAGGCTGAGAAAAAAGCAACAGAACAAACTCATCCCAATGTAATAGGCTGAGAACAAAGTAACAGAACAAACTCATCCCAATGTAATAGTCTGAGAACAAAGTAATAGAGCAAACTCATCCCAATGTAATAGTCTGAGAACAAAGTAACTGAACAAACTCGCCCAATGTAATAGTCTGAGAACAATGTAACAGAACAAACTCGCCCAATGTAATAGTCTGAGAACAAAGTAACTGAACAAACTCATCCCAATGTAATAGGCTGAGAACAAAGTAATAGAAGAAACTCGCCCAATGTAATAGTCTGAGAACAAAGTAACAGAACAAACTCGCCCAATGTAATAGTCTGAGAACAAAGTAACAGAACAAACTCATCCCAATGTAATAGTCTGAGAACAAAGTAACTGAACAAACTCATCCCAATGTAATAGTCTGAGAACAAAGTAATAGAAGAAACTCGCCCAATGTAATAGTCTGAGAACAAAGTAACTGAACAAACTCATCCCAATGTAATAGGCTGAGAACAAAGTAATAGAAGAAACTCGCCCAATGTAATAGTCTGAGAACAAAGTAACAGAACAAACTCATCCCAATGTAATAGTCTGAGAACAAAGTAACAGAACAAACTCATCCCAATGTAATAGGCTGAGAACAAAGTAACAGAACAAACTCTTCCCAATGTAATAGTCTGAGAACAAAGTAACAGAACAAACTCGCCCAATGTAATAGGCTGAGAAAAAAGCAACAGAACAAACTCATCCCAATGTAATAGTCTGAGAACAAAGTAACTGAACAAACTCGCCCAATGTAATAGTCTGAGAACAAAGTAACTGAACAAACTCATCCCAATGTAATAGTCTGAGAACAAAGTAACAGAACAAACTCGCCCAATGTAATAGTCTGAGAACAAAGTAATAGAAGAAACTCATCCCAATGTAATAGTCTGAGAACAATGTAACAGAACAAACTCGCCCAATGTAATAGTCTGAGAACAAAGTAACAGAACAAACTCATCCCAATGTAATAGTCTGAGAACAAAGTAACAGAACAAACTCATCCCAATGTAATAGTCTGAGAACAAAGTAACAGAACAAACTCATCCCAATGTAATAGTCTGAGAACAAAGCAACAGAACAAACTCATCCCAATGTAATAGTCTGAGAACAAAGTAACTAAACAAACTCTTCCAATGTAATAGTCTGAGAACAAAGTAACAGAACAAACTCATCCCAATGTAATAGTCTGAGAACAAAGTAACAGAACAAACTCGCCCAATGTAATAGTCTGAGAACAAAGTAACAGAACAAACTCATCCCAATGTAATAGTCTGAGAACAAAGTAACAGAACAAACTCATCCCAATGTAATAGTCTGAGAACAAAGTAATAGAAGAAACTCGCCCAATGTAATAGTCTGAGAACAAAGTAATAGAAGAAACTCGCCCAATGTAATAGAGTCTGAGAACAAAGTCACAGAAGAAACTCATCCCAATGTAATAGTCTGAGAACAAAGTAACAGAGCAAACTTGCCCAATGTAATAGTCAGATCAAAGTAACAGAACAAACTCATCCCAATGTAATAGTCTGAGAACAAAGTAACAGAAGAAACTCGCCCAATGTAATAGTCTGAGAACAAAGTAACAGAAGAAACTCGCCCAATGTAATAGTCTGAGAACAAAGTAACAGAACAAACTCATCCCAATGTAATAGTCTGAGAACAAAGTAACAGAACAAACTCATCCCAATGTAATAGTCTGAGAACAAAGTAACAGAACAAACTCATCCCAATGTAATAGTCTGAGAACAAAGTAACAGAACAAACTCATCCCAATGTAATAGTCTGAGAACAAAGTAACAGAAGAAACTCGCACCAATGTAATAGTCTGAGAACAAAGTAACAGAAGAAACTCGCCCAATGTAATAGTCTGAGAACAAAGTAACAGAACAAACTCGCCCAATGTAATAGTCTGAGAACAAAGTAACAGAACAAACTCGCCCAATGTAATAGGCTGAGAACAAAGTAATAGAAGAAACTCATCCCAATGTAATAGTCTGAGAACAAAGTAACAGAAGAAACTCATCCCAATGTACTAGTCTGAGAACAAAGTAACAGAACAAACTCATCCCAATGTAATAGTCTGAGAACAAAGTAACAGAACAAACTCATCCCAATGTAATAGTCTGAGAACAAAGTAACTGAACAAACTCATCCCAATGTAATAGTCTGAGAACAATGTAACAGAACAAACTCGCCCAATGTAATAGTCTGAGAACAAAGTAACAGAACAAACTCATCCCAATGTAATAGTCTGAGAACAAAGTAACAGAACAAACTCATCCCAATGTAATAGTCTGAGAACAAAGTAACAGAAGAAACTCATCCCAATGTAATAGTCTGAGAACAAAGTAACAGAACAAACTCATCCCAATGTAATAGTCTGAGAACAAAGTAACAGAACAAACTCGCCCAATGTAATAGTCTGAGAACAAAGTAACAGAACAAACTCGCCCAATGTAATAGGCTGAGAACAAAGTAATAGAAGAAACTCATCCCAATGTAATAGTCTGAGAACAAAGTAATAGAAGAAACTCGCCCAATGTAATAGTCTGAGAACAAAGTAACTGAACAAACTCATCCCAATGTAATAGTCTGAGAACAAAGTAACAGAACAAACTCATCCCAATGTAATAGTCTGAGAACAAAGTAACAGAACAAACTCATCCCAATGTAATAGTCTGAGAACAAAGTAACTGAACAAACTCATCCCAATGTAATAGTCTGAGAACAAAGTAACAGAACAAACTCGCCCAATGTAATAGTCTGAGAACAAAGTAACAACAAACTCATCCCAATGTAATAGTCTGAGAACAAAGCAACAGAACAAACTCATCCCAATGTAATAGTCTGAGAACAAAGTAACAGAACAAACTCGCCCAATGTAATAGGCTGAGAAAAAAGCAACAGAACAAACTCGCCCAATGTAATAGTCTGAGAACAAAGTAACTGAACAAACTCATCCCAATGTAATAGTCTGAGAACAAAGTAACAGAACAAACTCATCCCAATGTAATAGTCTGAGAACAAAGTAACAGAACAAACTCGCCCAATGTAATAGGCTGAGAAAAAAGCAACAGAACAAACTCATCCCAATGTAATAGTCTGAGAACAAAGTAATAGAAGAAACTCATCCCAATGTAATAGTCTGAGAACAAAGTAACAGAACAAACTCATCCCAATGTAATAGTCTGAGAACAAAGTAACAGAACAAACTCATCCCAATGTAATAGTCTGAGAACAAAGTAACTGAACAAACTCATCCCAATGTAATAGTCTGAGAACAAAGTAATAGAAGAAACTCGCCCAATGTAATAGTCTGAGAACAAAGTAACAGAACAAACTCGCCCAATGTAATAGTCTGAGAACAAAGTAACAGAACAAACTCATCCCAATGTAATAGTCTGAGAACAAAGTAACTGAACAAACTCATCCCAATGTAATAGTCTGAGAACAAAGTAATAGAAGAAACTCGCCCAATGTAATAGTCTGAGAACAAAGTAACTGAACAAACTCATCCCAATGTAATAGGCTGAGAACAAAGTAATAGAAGAAACTCGCCCAATGTAATAGTCTGAGAACAAAGTAACAGAACAAACTCATCCCAATGTAATAGTCTGAGAACAAAGTAACAGAACAAACTCATCCCAATGTAATAGGCTGAGAACAAAGTAACAGAACAAACTCTTCCCAATGTAATAGTCTGAGAACAAAGTAACAGAACAAACTCGCCCAATGTAATAGGCTGAGAAAAAAGCAACAGAACAAACTCATCCCAATGTAATAGTCTGAGAACAAAGTAACTGAACAAACTCGCCCAATGTAATAGTCTGAGAACAAAGTAACTGAACAAACTCATCCCAATGTAATAGTCTGAGAACAAAGTAACAGAACAAACTCGCCCAATGTAATAGTCTGAGAACAAAGTAATAGAAGAAACTCATCCCAATGTAATAGTCTGAGAACAAAGTAACAGAAGAAACTCATCCCAATGTAATAGTCTGAGAACAAAGTAACAGAGCAAACTTGCCCAATGTAATAGTCAGATCAAAGTAACAGAACAAACTCATCCCAATGTAATAGTCTGAGAACAAAGTAACAGAAGAAACTCGCCCAATGTAATAGTCTGAGAACAAAGTAACAGAACAAACTCATCCCAATGTAATAGTCTGAGAACAAAGTAACAGAACAAACTCATCCCAATGTAATAGTCTGAGAACAAAGTAACAGAACAAACTCATCCCAATGTAATAGTCTGAGAACAAAGTAACAGAACAAACTCATCCCAATGTAATAGGCTGAGAACAAAGTAACAGAACAAACTCATCCCAATGTAATAGTCTGAGAACAAAGTAATAGAGCAAACTCATCCCAATGTAATAGTCTGAGAACAAAGTAACAGAACAAACTCATCCCAATGTAATAGTCTGAGAACAAAGTAATAGAGCAAACTCGCCCAATGTAATAGTCTGAGAACAAAGTAACAGAACAAACTCATCCCAATGTAATAGTCTGAGAACAATGTAACAGAACAAACTCGCCCAATGTAATAGTCTGAGAACAATGTAACAGAACAAACTCGCCCAATGTAATAGTCTGAGAACAAAGTAACAGAAGAAACTCATCCCAATGTAATAGTCTGAGAACAATGTAACAGAACAAACTCGCCCAATGTAATAGTCTGAGAACAAAGTAACAGAACAAACTCATCCCAATGTAATAGTCTGAGAACAAAGTAACAGAACAAACTCATCCCAATGTAATAGTCTGAGAACAAAGTAACAGAAGAAACTCATCCCAATGTAATAGTCTGAGAACAATGTAACAGAACAAACTCGCCCAATGTAATAGTCTGAGAACAAAGTAACAGAACAAACTCATCCCAATGTAATAGTCTGAGAACAAAGTAACAGAACAAACTCATCCCAATGTAATAGTCTGAGAACAAAGCAACAGAACAAACTCATCCCAATGTAATAGTCTGAGAACAAAGTAACTAAACAAACTCTTCCAATGTAATAGTCTGAGAACAAAGTAACAGAACAAACTCATCCCAATGTAATAGTCTGAGAACAAAGTAACAGAACAAACTCGCCCAATGTAATAGTCTGAGAACAAAGTAACAGAACAAACTCATCCCAATGTAATAGTCTGAGAACAAAGTAACAGAACAAACTCATCCCAATGTAATAGTCTGAGAACAAAGTAATAGAAGAAACTCGCCCAATGTAATAGTCTGAGAACAAAGTAATAGAAGAAACTCGCCCAATGTAATAGAGTCTGAGAACAAAGTCACAGAAGAAACTCATCCCAATGTAATAGTCTGAGAACAAAGTAACAGAGCAAACTTGCCCAATGTAATAGTCAGATCAAAGTAACAGAACAAACTCATCCCAATGTAATAGTCTGAGAACAAAGTAACAGAAGAAACTCGCCCAATGTAATAGTCTGAGAACAAAGTAACAGAAGAAACTCGCCCAATGTAATAGTCTGAGAACAAAGTAACAGAACAAACTCATCCCAATGTAATAGTCTGAGAACAAAGTAACAGAACAAACTCATCCCAATGTAATAG
The DNA here is from genome assembly GCA_031769625.1 of Taudactylus pleione. Taxonomy (NCBI): domain Eukaryota; kingdom Metazoa; phylum Chordata; class Amphibia; order Anura; family Myobatrachidae; genus Taudactylus; species Taudactylus pleione. Next base: position 14,827 of record JAUIMM010003812.1, read on the forward strand.
TCTGAGAACAAAGTAACAGAACAAACTCATCCCAATGTAATAGTCTGAGAACAAAGTAACAGAAGAAACTCGCACCAATGTAATAGTCTGAGAACAAAGTAACAGAAGAAACTCGCCCAATGTAATAGTCTGAGAACAAAGTAACAGAACAAACTCGCCCAATGTAATAGTCTGAGAACAAAGTAACAGAACAAACTCGCCCAATGTAATAGGCTGAGAACAAAGTAATAGAAGAAACTCATCCCAATGTAATAGTCTGAGAACAAAGTAACAGAAGAAACTCATCCCAATGTACTAGTCTGAGAACAAAGTAACAGAACAAACTCATCCCAATGTAATAGTCTGAGAACAAAGTAACAGAACAAACTCATCCCAATGTAATAGTCTGAGAACAAAGTAACTGAACAAACTCATCCCAATGTAATAGTCTGAGAACAAAGTAACAGAACAAACTCGCCCAATGTAATAGGCTGAGAAAAAAGCAACAGAACAAACTCGTCCCAATGTAATAGTCTGAGAACAAAGTAACAGAACAAACTCATCCCAATGTAATAGTCTGAGAACAAAGCAACAGAACAAACTCATCCCAATGTAATAGTCTGAGAACAAAGTAACAGAACAAACTCATCCCAATGTAATAGTCTGAGAACAAAGTAACTGAACAAACTCGCCCAATGTAATAGGCTGAGAAAAAAGCAACAGAACAAACTCATCCCAATGTAATAGTCTGAGAACAAAGTAACAGAACAAACTCATCCCAATGTAATAGTCTGAGAACAAAGTAACAGAACAAACTCATCCCAATGTAATAGTCTGAGAACAAAGTAACTGAACAAACTCGCCCAATGTAATAGGCTGAGAACAAAGTAACAGAACAAACTCATCCCAATGTAATAGTCTGAGAACAAAGTAATAGAGCAAACTCGCCCAATGTAATAGTCTGAGAACAAAGTAACAGAACAAACTCATCCCAATGTAATAGTCTGAGAACAATGTAACAGAACAAACTCGCCCAATGTAATAGTCTGAGAACAATGTAACAGAACAAACTCGCCCAATGTAATAGTCTGAGAACAAAGTAACAGAAGAAACTCATCCCAATGTAATAGTCTGAGAACAATGTAACAGAACAAACTCGCCCAATGTAATAGTCTGAGAACAAAGTAACAGAACAAACTCATCCCAATGTAATAGTCTGAGAACAAAGTAACAGAACAAACTCATCCCAATGTAATAGTCTGAGAACAAAGTAACAGAAGAAACTCATCCCAATGTAATAGTCTGAGAACAATGTAACAGAACAAACTCATCCCAATGTAATAGTCTGAGAACAAAGTAACAGAACAAACTCGTCCCAATGTAATAGTCTGAGAACAAAGCAACAGAACAAACTCATCCCAATGTAATAGTCTGAGAACAAAGTAACTAAACAAACTCTTCCAATGTAATAGTCTGAGAACAAAGTAACAGAACAAACTCATCCCAATGTAATAGTCTGAGAACAAAGTAACAGAACAAACTCGCCCAATGTAATAGTCTGAGAACAAAGTAACAGAACAAACTCATCCCAATGTAATAGTCTGAGAACAAAGTAAAAGAACAAACTTGTCCAATGTAATAGTCTGAGAACAAAGTAACAGAACAAACTCATCCCAGTGTAATAGTCTGAGAACAAAGTAATAGAAGAAACTCGCCCAATGTAATAGTCTGAGAACAAAGTAATAGAAGAAACTCGCCCAATGTAATAGAGTCTGAGAACAAAGTAACAGAAGAAACTCATCCCAATGTAATAGTCTGAGAACAAAGTAACAGAGCAAACTTGCCCAATGTAATAGTCAGATCAAAGTAACAGAACAAACTCATCCCAATGTAATAGTCTGAGAACAAAGTAACAGAAGAAACTCGCCCAATGTAATAGTCTGAGAACAAAGTAACAGAAGAAACTCGCCCAATGTAATAGTCTGAGAACAAAGTAACAGAACAAACTCATCCCAATGTAATAGTCTGAGAACAAAGTAACAGAACAAACTCATCCCAATGTAATAGTCTGAGAACAAAGTAACAGAACAAACTCATCCCAATGTAATAGTCTGAGAACAAAGTAACAGAACAAACTCATCCCAATGTAATAGTCTGAGAACAAAGTAACAGAAGAAACTCGCCCCAATGTAATAGTCTGAGAACAAAGTAACAGAAGAAACTCGCCCAATGTAATAGTCTGAGAACAAAGTAACAGAACAAACTCATCCCAATGTAATAGTCTGAGAACAAAGTAACTGAACAAACTCATCCCAATGTAATAGTCTGAGAACAAAGTAACAGAACAAACTCGCCCAATGTAATAGTCTGAGAACAAAGTAACAGAACAAACTCATCCCAATGTAATAGTCTGAGAAGAAAGCAACAGAACAAACTCATCCCAATGTAATAGTCTGAGAACAAAGTAACTGAACAAACTCGCCCAATGTAATAGGCTGAGAAAAAAGCAACAGAACAAACTCGTCCCAATGTAATAGGCTGAGAACAAAGTAACAGAACAAACTCGCCCAATGTAATAGTCTGAGAACAGAGTAACAGAACAAACTCGCCCAATGTAATAGTCTGAGAACAAAGTAACAGAAGAAACTCGCCCAATGTAATAGTCTGAGAACAAAGTAACAGAACAAACTCATCCCAATGTAATAGTCTGAGAACAAAGTAACAGAACAAACTCATCCCAATGTAATAGTCTGAGAACAAAGTAACAGAACAAACTCATCCCAATGTAATAGTCTGAGAACAAAGTAACAGAACAAACTCATCCCAATGTAATAGTCTGAGAACAAAGTAACAGAAGAAACTCGCCCCAATGTAATAGTCTGAGAACAAAGTAACAGAAGAAACTCGCCCAATGTAATAGTCTGAGAACAAAGTAACAGAACAAACTCATCCCAATGTAATAGTCTGAGAACAAAGTAACTGAACAAACTCATCCCAATGTAATAGTCTGAGAACAAAGTAACAGAACAAACTCGCCCAATGTAATAGTCTGAGAACAAAGTAACAGAACAAACTCATCCCAATGTAATAGTCTGAGAACAAAGCAACAGAACAAACTCATCCCAATGGAATAGTCTGAGAACAAAGTAACTGAACAAACTCGCCCAATGTAATAGGCTGAGAAAAAAGCAACAGAACAACCTCGTCCCAATGTAATAGGCTGAGAACAAAGTAACAGAACAAACTCATCCCAATGTAATAGTCTGAGAACAAAGTAACAGAACAAACTCGCCCAATGTAATAGTCTGAGAACAAAGTAATAGAGCAAACTCATCCCAATGTAATAGTCTGAGAACAAAGTAATAGAACAAACTCATCCCAATGTAATAGTCTGAGAACAAAGTAACTGAACAAACTCATCCCAATGTAATAGTCTGAGAACAAAGTAACTGAACAAACTCATCCCAATGTAATAGTCTGAGAACAAAGTAACTGAACAAACTCGCCCAATGTAATAGTCTGAGAACAATGTAACAGAACAAACTCATCCCAATGTAATAGTCTGAGAACAAAGTAACTGAACAAACTCATCCCAATGTAATAGGCTGAGAACAAAGTAATAGAAGAAACTCGCCCAATGTAATAGTCTGAGAACAAAGTAACAGAACAAACTCATCCCAATGTAATAGTCTGAGAACAAAGTAACTGAACAAACTCGCCCAATGTAATAGTCTGAGAACAATGTAACAGAACAAACTCATCCCAATGTAATAGTCTGAGAACAAAGTAACTGAACAAACTCATCCCAATGTAATAGGCTGAGAACAAAGTAATAGAAGAAACTCATCCCAATGTAATAGTCTGAGAACAAAGTAACAGAACAAACTCATCCCAATGTAATAGTCTGAGAACAAAGTAACTGAACAAACTCGCCCAATGTAATAGTCTGAGAACAAAGTAACAGAACAAACTCGCCCAGTGTAATAGGCTGAGAACAAAGTAACAGAACAAACTCATCCCAATGTAATAGGCTGAGAACAAAGTAACAGAACAAACTCATCCCAATGTAATAGGCTGAGAACAAAGTAACAGAACAAACTCGCCCAATGTAATAGTCTGAGAACAAAGCAACAGAACAAACTCATCCCAATGTAATAGTCTGAGAACAAAGTAACAGAACAAACTCATCCCAATGTAATAGTCTGAGAACAAAGTAACAGAACAAACTCATCCAGATGTAATAGTCTGAGAACAAAGTAACAGAAGAAACTCGCCCAATGTAATAGTCTGAGAACAAAGTAACTGAACAAACTCGCCCAATGTAATAGTCTGAGAACAATGTAACAGAACAAACTCATCCCAATGTAATAGTCTGAGAACAAAGTAACTGAACAAACTCATCCCAATGTAATAGGCTGAGAACAAAGTAATAGAAGAAACTCGCCCAATGTAATAGTCTGAGAACAAAGTAACAGAACAAACTCATCCCAATGTAATAGTCTGAGAACAAAGTAACTGAACAAACTCGCCCAATGTAATAGTCTGAGAACAATGTAACAGAACAAACTCATCCCAATGTAATAGTCTGAGAACAAAGTAACTGAACAAACTCATCCCAATGTAATAGGCTGAGAACAAAGTAATAGAAGAAACTCATCCCAATGTAATAGTCTGAGAACAAAGTAACAGAACAAACTCATCCCAATGTAATAGTCTGAGAACAAAGTAACTGAACAAACTCGCCCAATGTAATAGTCTGAGAACAAAGTAACAGAACAAACTCGCCCAGTGTAATAGGCTGAGAACAAAGTAACAGAACAAACTCGCCCAGTGTAATAGGCTGAGAACAAAGTAACAGAACAAACTCATCCCAATGTAATAGGCTGAGAACAAAGTAACAGAACAACTCATCCCAATGTAATAGGCTGAGAACAAAGTAACAGAACAAACTCGCCCAATGTAATAGTCTGAGAACAAAGCAACAGAACAAACTCATCCCAATGTAATAGTCTGAGAACAAAGTAACAGAACAAACTCATCCCAATGTAATAGTCTGAGAACAAAGTAACAGAACAAACTCATCCAGATGTAATAGTCTGAGAACAAAGTAACAGAACAAACTCATCCCAATGTAATAGTCTGAGAACAAAGTAACTGAACAAACTCATCCCAATGTAATAGTCTGAGAACAAAGTAACTGAACAAACTCGCCCAATGTAATAGTCTGAGAACAATGTAACAGAACAAACTCGCCCAATGTAATAGTCTGAGAACAAAGTAACTGAACAAACTCATCCCAATGTAATAGGCTGAGAACAAAGTAATAGAAGAAACTCGCCCAATGTAATAGTCTGAGAACAAAGTAACAGAACAAACTCGCCCAATGTAATAGTCTGAGAACAAAGTAATAGAAGAAACTCGCCCAATGTAATAGTCTGAGAACAAAGTAACTGAACAAACTCATCCCAATGTAATAGGCTGAGAACAAAGTAATAGAAGAAACTCGCCCAATGTAATAGTCTGAGAACAAAGTAACAGAACAAACTCATCCCAATGTAATAGTCTGAGAACAAAGTAACAGAACAAACTCATCCCAATGTAATAGGCTGAGAACAAAGTAACAGAACAAACTCTTCCCAATGTAATAGTCTGAGAACAAAGTAACAGAACAAACTCGCCCAATGTAATAGGCTGAGAAAAAAGCAACAGAACAAACTCATCCCAATGTAATAGTCTGAGAACAAAGTAACTGAACAAACTCTTCCAATGTAATAGTCTGAGAACAAAGTAACAGAACAAACTCATCCCAATGTAATAGTCTGAGAACAAAGTAACAGAACAAACTCGCCCAATGTAATAGTCTGAGAACAAAGTAACAGAACAAACTCATCCCAATGTAATAGTCTGAGAACAAAGTAACAGAACAAACTCATCCCAATGTAATAGTCTGAGAACAAAGTAACAGAACAAACTCATCCCAATGTAATAGTCTGAGAACAAAGTAACAGAAGAAACTCGCCCCAATGTAATAGTCTGAGAACAAAGTAACAGAACAAACTCGCCCAATGTAATAGTCTGAGAACAAAGCAACAGAACAAACTCATCCCAATGTAATAGTCTGAGAACAAAGTAACAGAACAAACTCATCCCAATGTAATAGTCTGAGAACAAAGTAACAGAACAAACTCATCCAGATGTAATAGTCTGAGAACAAAGTAACAGAAGAAACTCGCCCAATGTAATAGTCTGAGAACAAAGTAACTGAACAAACTCGCCCAATGTAATAGTCTGAGAACAATGTAACAGAACAAACTCATCCCAATGTAATAGTCTGAGAACAAAGTAACTGAACAAACTCATCCCAATGTAATAGGCTGAGAACAAAGTAATAGAAGAAACTCGCCCAATGTAATAGTCTGAGAACAAAGTAACAGAACAAACTCATCCCAATGTAATAGTCTGAGAACAAAGTAACTGAACAAACTCGCCCAATGTAATAGTCTGAGAACAATGTAACAGAACAAACTCATCCCAATGTAATAGTCTGAGAACAAAGTAACTGAACAAACTCATCCCAATGTAATAGGCTGAGAACAAAGTAATAGAAGAAACTCATCCCAATGTAATAGTCTGAGAACAAAGTAACAGAACAAACTCATCCCAATGTAATAGTCTGAGAACAAAGTAACTGAACAAACTCGCCCAATGTAATAGTCTGAGAACAAAGTAACAGAACAAACTCGCCCAGTGTAATAGGCTGAGAACAAAGTAACAGAACAAACTCATCCCAATGTAATAGGCTGAGAACAAAGTAACAGAACAAACTCATCCCAATGTAATAGGCTGAGAACAAAGTAACAGAACAAACTCGCCCAATGTAATAGTCTGAGAACAAAGCAACAGAACAAACTCATCCCAATGTAATAGTCTGAGAACAAAGTAACAGAACAAACTCATCCCAATGTAATAGTCTGAGAACAAAGTAACAGAACAAACTCATCCAGATGTAATAGTCTGAGAACAAAGTAACAGAACAAACTCATCCCAATGTAATAGTCTGAGAACAAAGTAACTGAACAAACTCATCCCAATGTAATAGTCTGAGAACAAAGTAACTGAACAAACTCGCCCAATGTAATAGTCTGAGAACAATGTAACAGAACAAACTCGCCCAATGTAATAGTCTGAGAACAAAGTAACTGAACAAACTCATCCCAATGTAATAGGCTGAGAACAAAGTAATAGAAGAAACTCGCCCAATGTAATAGTCTGAGAACAAAGTAACAGAACAAACTCGCCCAATGTAATAGTCTGAGAACAAAGTAATAGAAGAAACTCGCCCAATGTAATAGTCTGAGAACAAAGTAACTGAACAAACTCATCCCAATGTAATAGGCTGAGAACAAAGTAATAGAAGAAACTCGCCCAATGTAATAGTCTGAGAACAAAGTAACAGAACAAACTCATCCCAATGTAATAGTCTGAGAACAAAGTAACAGAACAAACTCATCCCAATGTAATAGGCTGAGAACAAAGTAACAGAACAAACTCTTCCCAATGTAATAGTCTGAGAACAAAGTAACAGAACAAACTCGCCCAATGTAATAGGCTGAGAAAAAAGCAACAGAACAAACTCATCCCAATGTAATAGTCTGAGAACAAAGTAACTGAACAAACTCTTCCAATGTAATAGTCTGAGAACAAAGTAACAGAACAAACTCATCCCAATGTAATAGTCTGAGAACAAAGTAACAGAACAAACTCGCCCAATGTAATAGTCTGAGAACAAAGTAACAGAACAAACTCATCCCAATGTAATAGTCTGAGAACAAAGTAACAGAACAAACTCATCCCAATGTAATAGTCTGAGAACAAAGTAACAGAACAAACTCATCCCAATGTAATAGTCTGAGAACAAAGTAACAGAAGAAACTCGCCCCAATGTAATAGTCTGAGAACAAAGTAACAGAACAAACTCGCCCAATGTAATAGTCTGAGAACAAAGCAACAGAACAAACTCATCCCAATGTAATAGTCTGAGAACAAAGTAACAGAACAAACTCATCCCAATGTAATAGTCTGAGAACAAAGTAACAGAACAAACTCATCCAGATGTAATAGTCTGAGAACAAAGTAACAGAAGAAACTCGCCCAATGTAATAGTCTGAGAACAAAGTAACTGAACAAACTCGCCCAATGTAATAGTCTGAGAACAATGTAACAGAACAAACTCATCCCAATGTAATAGTCTGAGAACAAAGTAACTGAACAAACTCATCCCAATGTAATAGGCTGAGAACAAAGTAATAGAAGAAACTCGCCCAATGTAATAGTCTGAGAACAAAGTAACAGAACAAACTCATCCCAATGTAATAGTCTGAGAACAAAGTAACTGAACAAACTCGCCCAATGTAATAGTCTGAGAACAATGTAACAGAACAAACTCATCCCAATGTAATAGTCTGAGAACAAAGTAACTGAACAAACTCATCCCAATGTAATAGGCTGAGAACAAAGTAATAGAAGAAACTCATCCCAATGTAATAGTCTGAGAACAAAGTAACAGAACAAACTCATCCCAATGTAATAGTCTGAGAACAAAGTAACTGAACAAACTCGCCCAATGTAATAGTCTGAGAACAAAGTAACAGAACAAACTCGCCCAGTGTAATAGGCTGAGAACAAAGTAACAGAACAAACTCATCCCAATGTAATAGGCTGAGAACAAAGTAACAGAACAAACTCATCCCAATGTAATAGGCTGAGAACAAAGTAACAGAACAAACTCGCCCAATGTAATAGTCTGAGAACAAAGCAACAGAACAAACTCATCCCAATGTAATAGTCTGAGAACAAAGTAACAGAACAAACTCATCCCAATGTAATAGTCTGAGAACAAAGTAACAGAACAAACTCATCCAGATGTAATAGTCTGAGAACAAAGTAACAGAACAAACTCATCCCAATGTAATAGTCTGAGAACAAAGTAACTGAACAAACTCATCCCAATGTAATAGTCTGAGAACAAAGTAACTGAACAAACTCGCCCAATGTAATAGTCTGAGAACAATGTAACAGAACAAACTCGCCCAATGTAATAGTCTGAGAACAAAGTAACTGAACAAACTCATCCCAATGTAATAGGCTGAGAACAAAGTAATAGAAGAAACTCGCCCAATGTAATAGTCTGAGAACAAAGTAACAGAACAAACTCGCCCAATGTAATAGTCTGAGAACAAAGTAATAGAAGAAACTCGCCCAATGTAATAGTCTGAGAACAAAGTAACTGAACAAACTCATCCCAATGTAATAGGCTGAGAACAAAGTAATAGAAGAAACTCGCCCAATGTAATAGTCTGAGAACAAAGTAACAGAACAAACTCATCCCAATGTAATAGTCTGAGAACAAAGTAACAGAACAAACTCATCCCAATGTAATAGGCTGAGAACAAAGTAACAGAACAAACTCTTCCCAATGTAATAGTCTGAGAACAAAGTAACAGAACAAACTCGCCCAATGTAATAGGCTGAGAAAAAAGCAACAGAACAAACTCATCCCAATGTAATAGTCTGAGAACAAAGTAACTGAACAAACTCTTCCAATGTAATAGTCTGAGAACAAAGTAACAGAACAAACTCATCCCAATGTAATAGTCTGAGAACAAAGTAACAGAACAAACTCGCCCAATGTAATAGTCTGAGAACAAAGTAACAGAACAAACTCATCCCAATGTAATAGTCTGAGAACAAAGTAACAGAACAAACTCATCCCAATGTAATAGTCTGAGAACAAAGTAACAGAACAAACTCATCCCAATGTAATAGTCTGAGAACAAAGTAACAGAAGAAACTCGCCCCAATGTAATAGTCTGAGAACAAAGTAACAGAAGAAACTCGCCCAATGTAATAGTCTGAGAACAAAGTAACTGAACAAACTCATCCCAATGTAATAGTCTGAGAACAAAGTAACAGAACAAACTCATCCCAATGTAATAGTCTGAGAACAAAGTAACAGAACAAACTCTTCCAATGTAATAGTCTGAGAACAAAGTAACAGAACAAACTCTTCCAATGTAATAGTCTGAGAACAAAGTAACAGAACAAACTCATCCCAATGTAATAGTCTGAGAACAAAGTAACAGAACAAACTCGCCCAATGTAATAGTCTGAGAACAAAGTAACAGAACAAACTCATCCCAATGTAATAGTCTGAGAACAAAGTAACAGAACAAACTTGTCCAATGTAATAGTCTGAGAACAAAGTAACAGAACAAACTCATCCCAATGTAATAGTCTGAGAACAAAGTAATAGAAGAAACTCGCCCAATGTAATAGTCTGAGAACAAAGTAATAGAAGAAACTCGCCCAATGTAATAGAGTCTGAGAACAAAGTAACAGAAGAAACTCATCCCAATGTAATAGTCTGAGAACAAAGTAACAGAGCAAACTTGCCCAATGTAATAGTCAGATCAAAGTAACAGAACAAACTCATCCCAATGTAATAGTCTGAGAACAAAGTAACAGAAGAAACTCGCCCAATGTAATAGTCTGAGAACAAAGTAACAGAAGAAACTCGCCCAATGTAATAGTCTGAGAACAAAGTAACAGAACAAACTCATCCCAATGTAATAGTCTGAGAACAAAGTAACAGAACAAACTCATCCCAATGTAATAGTCTGAGAACAAAGTAACAGAACAAACTCATCCCAATGTAATAGTCTGAGAACAAAGTAACTGAACAAACTCATCCCAATGTAATAGTCTGAGAACAAAGTAACAGAACAAACTCGCCCAATGTAATAGGCTGAGAAAAAAGCAACAGAACAAACTCATCCCAATGTAATAGTCTGAGAACAAAGTAACAGAACAAACTCGCCCAATGTAATAGTCTGAGAACAAAGTAACAGAACAAACTCGCCCAATGTAATAGTCTGAGAACAAAGCAACAGAACAAACTCATCCCAATGTAATAGTCTGAGAACAAAGTAACAGAACAAACTCATCCCAATGTAATAGTCTGAGAACAAAGTAACAGAACAAACTCATCCAGATGTAATAGTCTGAGAACAAAGTAACAGAAGAAACTCGCCCAATGTAATAGTCTGAGAACAAAGTAACTGAACAAACTCGCCCAATGTAATAGTCTGAGAACAATGTAACAGAACAAACTCATCCCAATGTAATAGTCTGAGAACAAAGTAACTGAACAAACTCATCCCAATGTAATAGGCTGAGAACAAAGTAATAGAAGAAACTCGCCCAATGTAATAGTCTGAGAACAAAGTAACAGAACAAACTCATCCCAATGTAATAGTCTGAGAACAAAGTAACTGAACAAACTCGCCCAATGTAATAGTCTGAGAACAATGTAACAGAACAAACTCATCCCAATGTAATAGTCTGAGAACAAAGTAACTGAACAAACTCATCCCAATGTAATAGGCTGAGAACAAAGTAATAGAAGAAACTCATCCCAATGTAATAGTCTGAGAACAAAGTAACAGAACAAACTCATCCCAATGTAATAGTCTGAGAACAAAGTAACTGAACAAACTCGCCCAATGTAATAGTCTGAGAACAAAGTAACAGAACAAACTCGCCCAATGTAATAGGCTGAGAAAAAAGCAACAGAACAAACTCATCCCAATGTAATAGTCTGAGAACAATGTAACAGAACAAACTCGCCCAATGTAATAGTCTGAGAACAAAGTAACTGAACAAACTCATCCCAATGTAATAGGCTGAGAACAAAGTAATAGAAGAAACTCGCCCAATGTAATAGTCTGAGAACAAAGTAACAGAACAAACTCGCCCAATGTAATAGTCTGAGAACAAAGTAATAGAAGAAACTCGCCCAATGTAATAGTCTGAGAACAAAGTAACTGAACAAACTCATCCCAATGTAATAGGCTGAGAACAAAGTAATAGAAGAAACTCGCCCAATGTAATAGTCTGAGAACAAAGTAACAGAACAAACTCATCCCAATGTAATAGTCTGAGAACAAAGTAACAGAACAAACTCATCCCAATGTAATAGGCTGAGAACAAAGTAACAGAACAAACTCTTCCCAATGTAATAGTCTGAGAACAAAGTAACAGAACAAACTCGCCCAATGTAATAGGCTGAGAAAAAAGCAACAGAACAAACTCATCCCAATGTAATAGTCTGAGAACAAAGTAACTGAACAAACTCTTCCAATGTAATAGTCTGAGAACAAAGTAACAGAACAAACTCATCCCAATGTAATAGTCTGAGAACAAAGTAACAGAACAAACTCGCCCAATGTAATAGTCTGAGAACAAAGTAACAGAACAAACTCATCCCAATGTAATAGTCTGAGAACAAAGTAACAGAACAAACTCATCCCAATGTAATAGTCTGAGAACAAAGTAACAGAACAAACTCATCCCAATGTAATAGTCTGAGAACAAAGTAACAGAAGAAACTCGCCCCAATGTAATAGTCTGAGAACAAAGTAACAGAAGAAACTCGCCCAATGTAATAGTCTGAGAACAAAGTAACTGAACAAACTCATCCCAATGTAATAGTCTGAGAACAAAGTAACAGAACAAACTCATCCCAATGTAATAGTCTGAGAACAAAGTAACAGAACAAACTCTTCCAATGTAATAGTCTGAGAACAAAGTAACAGAACAAACTCTTCCAATGTAATAGTCTGAGAACAAAGTAACAGAACAAACTCATCCCAATGTAATAGTCTGAGAACAAAGTAACAGAACAAACTCGCCCAATGTAATAGTCTGAGAACAAAGTAACAGAACAAACTCATCCCAATGTAATAGTCTGAGAACAAAGTAACAGAACAAACTTGTCCAATGTAATAGTCTGAGAACAAAGTAACAGAACAAACTCATCCCAATGTAATAGTCTGAGAACAAAGTAATAGAAGAAACTCGCCCAATGTAATAGTCTGAGAACAAAGTAATAGAAGAAACTCGCCCAATGTAATAGAGTCTGAGAACAAAGTAACAGAAGAAACTCATCCCAATGTAATAGTCTGAGAACAAAGTAACAGAGCAAACTTGCCCAATGTAATAGTCAGATCAAAGTAACAGAACAAACTCATCCCAATGTAATAGTCTGAGAACAAAGTAACAGAAGAAACTCGCCCAATGTAATAGTCTGAGAACAAAGTAACAGAAGAAACTCGCCCAATGTAATAGTCTGAGAACAAAGTAACAGAACAAACTCATCCCAATGTAATAGTCTGAGAACAAAGTAACAGAACAAACTCATCCCAATGTAATAGTCTGAGAACAAAGTAACAGAAGAAACTCATCCCAATGTAATAGTCTGAGAACAAAGTAACAGAAGAAACTCATCCCAATGTAATAGTCTGAGAACAAAGTAACAGAACAAACTCATCCCAATGTAATAGTCTGAGAACAAAGTAACAGAACAAACTCATCCCAATGTAATAGTCTGAGAACAAAGTAACTGAACAAACTCATCCCAATGTAATAGTCTGAGAACAAAGTAACAGAACAAACTCGCCCAATGTAATAGGCTGAGAAAAAAGCAACAGAACAAACTCGTCCCAATGTAATAGTCTGAGAACAAAGTAACAGAACAAACTCATCCCAATGTAATAGTCTGAGAACAAAGCAACAGAACAAACTCATCCCAATGTAATAGTCTGAGAACAAAGTAACAGAACAAACTCATCCCAATGTAATAGTCTGAGAACAAAGTAACTGAACAAACTCGCCCAATGTAATAGGCTGAGAAAAAAGCAACAGAACAAACTCATCCCAATGTAATAGTCTGAGAACAAAGTAACAGAACAAACTCATCCCAATGTAATAGTCTGAGAACAAAGTAACTGAACAAACTCATCCCAATGTAATAGTCTGAGAACAAAGTAATAGAGCAAACTCATCCCAATGTAATAGTCTGAGAACAAAGTAACTGAACAAACTCGCCCAATGTAATAGTCTGAGAACAATGTAACAGAACAAACTTGTCCAATGTAATAGTCTGAGAACAAAGTAATAGAAGAAACTCATCCCAATGTAATAGTCTGAGAACAAAGTAACAGAACAAACTCATCCCAATGTAATAGTCTGAGAACAAAGTAACTGAACAAACTCATCCCAATGTAATAGTCTGAGAACAAAGTAATAGAAGAAACTCGCCCAATGTAATAGTCTGAGAACAAAGTAATAGAAGAAACTCATCCCAATGTAATAGTCTGAGAACAAAGTAACAGAGCAAACTTGCCCAATGTAATAGTCAGATCAAAGTAACAGAACAAACTCATCCCAATGTAATAGTCTGAGAACAAAGTAACAGAAGAAACTCGCCCAATGTAATAGTCTGAGAACAAAGTAACAGAAGAAACTCGCCCAATGTAATAGTCTGAGAACAAAGTAACAGAACAAACTCATCCCAATGTAATAGTCTGAGAACAAAGTAACAGAACAAACTCATCCCAATGTAATAGTCTGAGAACAAAGTAACAGAACAAACTCATCCCAATGTAATAGTCTGAGAACAAAGTAACTGAACAAACTCATCCCAATGTAATAGTCTGAGAACAAAGTAACAGAACAAACTCGCCCAATGTAATAGGCTGAGAAAAAAGCAACAGAACAAACTCATCCCAATGTAATAGTCTGAGAACAAAGTAACAGAACAAACTCGCCCAATGTAATAGTCTGAGAACAAAGTAACAGAACAAACTCGCCCAATGTAATAGGCTGAGAACAAAGTAACAGAAGAAACTCATCCCAATGTAATAGGCTGAGAACAAAGTAACAGAAGAAACTCATCCCAATGTAATAGTCTGAGAACAAAGTAACAGAACAAACTCATCCCAATGTAATAGTCTGAGAACAAAGTAACAGAACAAACTCATCCCAATGTAATAGTCTGAGAACAAAGTAACTGAACAAACTCATCCCAATGTAATAGTCTGAGAACAAAGTAACAGAACAAACTCGCCCAATGTAATAGGCTGAGAAAAAAGCAACAGAACAAACTCGTCCCAATGTAATAGTCTGAGAACAAAGTAACAGAACAAACTCATCCCAATGTAATAGTCTGAGAACAAAGCAACAGAACAAACTCATCCCAATGTAATAGTCTGAGAACAAAGTAACAGAACAAACTCATCCCAATGTAATAGTCTGAGAACAAAGTAACTGAACAAACTCGCCCAATGTAATAGGCTGAGAAAAAAGCAACAGAACAAACTCATCCCAATGTAATAGTCTGAGAACAAAGTAACAGAACAAACTCATCCCAATGTAATAGTCTGAGAACAAAGTAACTGAACAAACTCATCCCAATGTAATAGTCTGAGAACAAAGTAATAGAGCAAACTCATCCCAATGTAATAGTCTGAGAACAAAGTAACTGAACAAACTCGCCCAATGTAATAGTCTGAGAACAATGTAACAGAACAAACTTGTCCAATGTAATAGTCTGAGAACAAAGTAATAGAAGAAACTCATCCCAATGTAATAGTCTGAGAACAAAGTAACAGAACAAACTCATCCCAATGTAATAGTCTGAGAACAAAGTAACAGAACAAACTCGCCCAATGTAATAGTCTGAGAACAAAGTAACAGAACAAACTCATCCCAATGTAATAGTCTGAGAACAAAGTAACAGAACAAACTCATCCCAATGTAATAGTCTGAGAACAAAGTAATAGAAGAAACTCGCCCAATGTAATAGTCTGAGAACAAAGTAACAGAACAAACTTGTCCAATGTAATAGTCTGAGAACAAAGTAACAGAACAAACTTGTCCAATGTAATAGTCTGAGAACAAAGTAACAGAACAAACTCATCCCAATGTAATAGTCTGAGAACAAAGTAATAGAAGAAACTCGCCCAATGTAATAGTCTGAGAACAAAGTAATAGAAGAAACTCGCCCAATGTAATAGAGTCTGAGAACAAAGTAACAGAAGAAACTCATCCCAATGTAATAGTCTGAGAACAAAGTAACAGAGCAAACTTGCCCAATGTAATAGTCAGATCAAAGTAACAGAACAAACTCATCCCAATGTAATAGTCTGAGAACAAAGTAACAGAACAAACTCATCCCAATGTAATAGTCTGAGAACAAAGTAACAGAACAAACTTGTCCAATGTAATAGTCTGAGAACAAAGTAACAGAACAAACTTGTCCAATGTAATAGTCTGAGAACAAAGTAACAGAACAAACTCATCCCAATGTAATAGTCTGAGAACAAAGTAACAGAACAAACTCATCCCAATGTAATAGTCTGAGAACAAAGTAACAGAACAAACTCATCCCAATGTAATAGTCTGAGAACAAAGTAACAGAACAAACTCGCCCAATGTAATAGTCTGAGAACAAAGTAACAGAACAAACTCATCCCAATGTAATAGTCTGAGAACAAAGTAACAGAAGAAACTCGCCCAATGTAATAGTCTGAGAACAAAGTAACAGAACAAACTCTTCCAATGTAATAGTCTGAGAACAAAGTAACAGAACAAACTCATCCCAATGTAATAGTCTGAGAACAAAGTAACAGAACAAACTCATCCCAATGTAATAGTCTGAGAACAAAGTAACAGAACAAACTCGCCCAATGTAATAGTCTGAGAACAAAGTAACAGAACAAACTCATCCCAATGTAATAGTCTGAGAACAAAGTAATAGAAGAAACTCGTCCCAATGTAATAGTCTGAGAACAAAGTAACAGAAGAAACTCATCCCAATGTAATAGTCTGAGAACAAAGTAATAGAAGAAACTCATCCCAATGTAATAGTCTGAGAACAAAGTAATAGAAGAAACTCGCCCAATGTAATAGTCTGAGAACAAAGTAGCAGAACAAACTCATCCCAATGTAATAGTCTGAGAACAAAGTAACAGAGCAAACTCGCCCAATGTAATAGAGTCTGAGAACAAAGTAACCGAAGAAACTCATCCCAATGTAATAGAGTCTGAGAACAAAGTAACAGAACAAACTCGCCCAATGTAATAGTCTGAGAACAAAGTAACAGAACAAACTCATCCCAATGTAATAGTCTGAGAACAAAGTAACAGAACAAACTCATCCCAATGTAATAGTCTGAGAACAAAGTAACTGAACAAACTCATCCCAATGTAATAGTCTGAGAACAAAGTAACAGAACAAACTCGCCCAATGTAATAGGCTGAGAAAAAAGCAACAGAACAAACTCATCCCAATGTAATAGTCTGAGAACAAAGTAACAGAACAAACTCGCCCAATGTAATAGTCTGAGAACAAAGTAACAGAACAAACTCGCCCAATGTAATAGGCTGAGAACAAAGTAACAGAAGAAACTCATCCCAATGTAATAGTCTGAGAACAAAGTAACAGAAGAAACTCATCCCAATGTAATAGTCTGAGAACAAAGTAACAGAACAAACTCATCCCAATGTAATAGTCTGAGAACAAAGTAACAGAACAAACTCATCCCAATGTAATAGTCTGAGAACAAAGTAACTGAACAAACTCATCCCAATGTAATAGTCTGAGAACAAAGTAACAGAACAAACTCGCCCAATGTAATAGGCTGAGAAAAAAGCAACAGAACAAACTCGTCCCAATGTAATAGTCTGAGAACAAAGTAACAGAACAAACTCATCCCAATGTAATAGTCTGAGAACAAAGCAACAGAACAAACTCATCCCAATGTAATAGTCTGAGAACAAAGTAACAGAACAAACTCATCCCAATGTAATAGTCTGAGAACAAAGTAACTGAACAAACTCGCCCAATGTAATAGGCTGAGAAAAAAGCAACAGAACAAACTCATCCCAATGTAATAGTCTGAGAACAAAGTAACAGAACAAACTCATCCCAATGTAATAGTCTGAGAACAAAGTAACAGAACAAACTCATCCCAATGTAATAGTCTGAGAACAAAGTAACTGAACAAACTCATCCCAATGTAATAGTCTGAGAACAAAGTAATAGAGCAAACTCATCCCAATGTAATAGTCTGAGAACAAAGTAACTGAACAAACTCGCTCAATGTAATAGTCTGAGAACAATGTAACAGAACAAACTTGTCCAATGTAATAGTCTGAGAACAAAGTAATAGAAGAAACTCATCCCAATGTAATAGTCTGAGAACAAAGTAACAGAACAAACTCATCCCAATGTAATAGTCTGAGAACAAAGTAACAGAACAAACTCGCCCAATGTAATAGTCTGAGAACAAAGTAACAGAACAAACTCATCCCAATGTAATAGTCTGAGAACAAAGTAACAGAACAAACTCATCCCAATGTAAAAGTCTGAGAACAAAGTAATAGAAGAAACTCGCCCAATGTAATAGTCTGAGAACAAAGTAATAGAAGAAACTCGCCCAATGTAATAGAGTCTGAGAACAAAGTAACAGAAGAAACTCATCCCAATGTAATAGTCTGAGAACAAAGCAACAGAACAAACTCGCCCAATGTAATAGAGTCTGAGAACAAAGTAACAGAAGAAACTCATCCCAATGTAATAGAGTCTGAGAACAAAGTAACAGAGCAAACTTGCCCAATGTAATAGTCAGATCAAAGTAACAGAACAAACTCATCCCAATGTAATAGTCTGAGAACAAAGTAACAGAAGAAACTCGCCCAATGTAATAGTCTGAGAACAAAGTAACAGAACAAACTCATCCCAATGTAATAGTCTGAGAACAAAGTAACAGAACAAACTCATCCCAATGTAATAGTCTGAGAACAAAGAAACATAACAAACTCATCCCAATGTAATAGTCTGAGAACAAAGTAACTGAACAAACTCGCCCAATGTAATAGGCTGAGAACAAAGTAACAGAACAAACTCATCCCAATGTAATAGTCTGAGAACAAAGTAATAGAGCAAACTCATCCCAATGTAATAGTCTGAGAACAAAGTAACAGAACAAACTCATCCCAATGTAATAGTCTGAGAACAAAGTAATAGAGCAAACTCGCCCAATGTAATAGTCTGAGAACAAAGTAACAGAACAAACTCATCCCAATGTAATAGTCTGAGAACAATGTAACAGAACAAACTCGCCCAATGTAATAGTCTGAGAACAATGTAACAGAACAAACTCGCCCAATGTAATAGTCTGAGAACAAAGTAACAGAAGAAACTCATCCCAATGTAATAGTCTGAGAACAATGTAACAGAACAAACTCGCCCAATGTAATAGTCTGAGAACAAAGTAACAGAACAAACTCATCCCAATGTAATAGTCTGAGAACAAAGTAACAGAACAAACTCATCCCAATGTAATAGTCTGAGAACAAAGTAACAGAAGAAACTCATCCCAATGTAATAGTCTGAGAACAATGTAACAGAACAAACTCGCCCAATGTAATAGTCTGAGAACAAAGTAACAGAACAAACTCATCCCAATGTAATAGTCTGAGAACAAAGTAACAGAACAAACTTGTCCAATGTAATAGTCTGAGAACAAAGTAACAGAACAAACTCATCCCAGTGTAATAGTCTGAGAACAAAGTAATAGAAGAAACTCGCCCAATGTAATAGTCTGAGAACAAAGTAATAGAAGAAACTCGCCCAATGTAATAGAGTCTGAGAACAAAGTAACAGAAGAAACTCATCCCAATGTAATAGTCTGAGAACAAAGTAACAGAGCAAACTTTGCCCAATGTAATAGTCAGATCAAAGTAACAGAACAAACTCATCCCAATGTAATAGTCTGAGAACAAAGTAACAGAAGAAACTCGCCCAATGTAATAGTCTGAGAACAAAGTAACAGAAGAAACTCGCCCAATGTAATAGTCTGAGAACAAAGTAACAGAACAAACTCATCCCAATGTAATAGTCTGAGAACAAAGTAACAGAACAAACTCATCCCAATGTAATAGTCTGAGAACAAAGTAACAGAACAAACTCATCCCAATGTAATAGTCTGAGAACAAAGTAACAGAACAAACTCATCCCAATGTAATAGTCTGAGAACAAAGTAACAGAAGAAACTCGCCCCAATGTAATAGTCTGAGAACAAAGTAACAGAAGAAACTCGCCCAATGTAATAGTCTGAGAACAAAGTAACAGAACAAACTCATCCCAATGTAATAGTCTGAGAACAAAGTAACTGAACAAACTCATCCCAATGTAATAGTCTGAGAACAAAGTAACAGAACAAACTCATCCCAATGTAATAGTCTGAGAACAAAGTAACAGAACAAACTCTTCCAATGTAATAGTCTGAGAACAAAGTAACAGAACAAACTCTTCCAATGTAATAGTCTGAGAACAAAGTAACAGAACAAACTCATCCCAATGTAATAGTCTGAGAACAAAGTAACAGAACAAACTCGCCCAATGTAATAGTCTGAGAACAAAGTAACAGAACAAACTCATCCCAATGTAATAGTCTGAGAACAAAGTAACAGAACAATCTTGTCCAATGTAATAGTCTGAGAACAAAGTAACAGAACAAACTCATCCCAATGTAATAGTCTGAGAACAAAGTAATAGAAGAAACTCGCCCAATGTAATAGTCTGAGAACAAAGTAATAGAAGAAACTCGCCCAATGTAATAGAGTCTGAGAACAAAGTAACAGAAGAAACTCATCCCAATGTAATAGTCTGAGAACAAAGTAACAGAGCAAACTTGCCCAATGTAATAGTCAGATCAAAGTAACAGAACAAACTCATCCCAATGTAATAGTCTGAGAACAAAGTAACAGAAGAAACTCGCCCAATGTAATAGTCTGAGAACAAAGTAACAGAAGAAACTCGCCCAATGTAATAGTCTGAGAACAAAGTAACAGAACAAACTCATCCCAATGTAATAGTCTGAGAACAAAGTAACAGAACAAACTTGTCCAATGTAATAGTCTGAGAACAAAGTAACAGAACAAACTTGTCCAATGTAATAGTCTGAGAACAAAGTAACAGAACAAACTCATCCCAATGTAATAGTCTGAGAACAAAGTAACAGAACAAACTCATCCCAATGTAATAGTCTGAGAACAAAGTAACAGAACAAACTCATCCCAATGTAATAGTCTGAGAACAAAGTAACAGAACAAACTCGCCCAATGTAATAGTCTGAGAACAAAGTAACAGAACAAACTCATCCCAATGTAATAGTCTGAGAACAAAGTAACAGAAGAAACTCGCCCAATGTAATAGTCTGAGAACAAAGTAACAGAACAAACTCTTCCAATGTAATAGTCTGAGAACAAAGTAACAACAAACTCATCCCAATGTAATAGTCTGAGAACAAAGTAACAGAACAAACTCATCCCAATGTAATAGTCTGAGAACAAAGTAACAGAACAAACTCGCCCAATGTAATAGTCTGAGAACAAAGTAACAGAACAAACTCATCCCAATGTAATAGTCTGAGAACAAAGTAATAGAAGAAACTCGTCCCAATGTAATAGTCTGAGAACAAAGTAACAGAAGAAACTCATCCCAATGTAATAGTCTGAGAACAAAGTAATAGAAGAAACTCATCCCAATGTAATAGTCTGAGAACAAAGTAATAGAAGAAACTCGCCCAATGTAATAGTCTGAGAACAAAGTAGCAGAACAAACTCATCCCAATGTAATAGTCTGAGAACAAAGTAACAGAGCAAACTCGCCCAATGTAATAGAGTCTGAGAACAAAGTAACCGAAGAAACTCATCCCAATGTAATAGAGTCTGAGAACAAAGTAACAGAACAAACTCGCCCAATGTAATAGTCTGAGAACAAAGTAACAGAACAAACTCATCCCAATGTAATAGTCTGAGAACAAAGTAACAGAACAAACTCATCCCAATGTAATAGTCTGAGAACAAAGTAACTGAACAAACTCATCCCAATGTAATAGTCTGAGAAGAAAGTAACAGAACAAACTCGCCCAATGTAATAGGCTGAGAAAAAAGCAACAGAACAAACTCATCCCAATGTAATAGTCTGAGAACAAAGTAACAGAACAAACTCGCCCAATGTAATAGTCTGAGAACAAAGTAACAGAACAAACTCGCCCAATGTAATAGGCTGAGAACAAAGTAACAGAAGAAACTCATCCCAATGTAATAGTCTGAGAACAAAGTAACAGAAGAAACTCATCCCAATGTAATAGTCTGAGAACAAAGTAACAGAACAAACTCATCCCAATGTAATAGTCTGAGAACAAAGTAACAGAACAAACTCATCCCAATGTAATAGTCTGAGAACAAAGTAACTGAACAAACTCATCCCAATGTAATAGTCTGAGAACAAAGTAACAGAACAAACTCGCCCAATGTAATAGGCTGAGAAAAAAGCAACAGAACAAACTCGTCCCAATGTAATAGTCTGAGAACAAAGTAACAGAACAAACTCATCCCAATGTAATAGTCTGAGAACAAAGCAACAGAACAAACTCATCCCAATGTAATAGTCTGAGAACAAAGTAACAGAACAAACTCATCCCAATGTAATAGTCTGAGAACAAAGTAACTGAACAAACTCGCCCAATGTAATAGGCTGAGAAAAAAGCAACAGAACAAACTCATCCCAATGTAATAGTCTGAGAACAAAGTAACAGAACAAACTCATCCCAATGTAATAGTCTGAGAACAAAGTAACTGAACAAACTCATCCCAATGTAATAGTCTGAGAACAAAGTAATAGAGCAAACTCATCCCAATGTAATAGTCTGAGAACAAAGTAACTGAACAAACTCGCCCAATGTAATAGTCTGAGAACAATGTAACAGAACAAACTTGTCCAATGTAATAGTCTGAGAACAAAGTAATAGAAGAAACTCATCCCAATGTAATAGTCTGAGAACAAAGTAACAGAACAAACTCATCCCAATGTAATAGTCTGAGAACAAAGTAACAGAACAAACTCGCCCAATGTAATAGTCTGAGAACAAAGTAACAGAACAAACTCATCCCAATGTAATAGTCTGAGAACAAAGTAACAGAACAAACTCATCCCAATGTAATAGTCTGAGAACAAAGTAATAGAAGAAACTCGCCCAATGTAATAGTCTGAGAACAAAGTAATAGAAGAAACTCGCCCAATGTAATAGAGTCTGAGAACAAAGTAACAGAAGAAACTCATCCCAATGTAATAGTCTGAGAACAAAGCAACAGAACAAACTCGCCCAATGTAATAGAGTCTGAGAACAAAGTAACAGAAGAAACTCATCCCAATGTAATAGAGTCTGAGAACAAAGTAACAGAGCAAACTTGCCCAATGTAATAGTCAGATCAAAGTAACAGAACAAACTCATCCCAATGTAATAGTCTGAGAACAAAGTAACAGAAGAAACTCGCCCAATGTAATAGTCTGAGAACAAAGTAACAGAACAAACTCATCCCAATGTAATAGTCTGAGAACAAAGTAACAGAACAAACTCATCCCAATGTAATAGTCTGAGAACAAAGTAACAGAACAAACTCATCCCAATGTAATAGTCTGAGAACAAAGTAACTGAACAAACTCGCCCAATGTAATAGGCTGAGAACAAAGTAACAGAACAAACTCATCCCAATGTAATAGTCTGAGAACAAAGTAATAGAGCAAACTCATCCCAATGTAATAGTCTGAGAACAAAGTAACAGAACAAACTCATCCCAATGTAATAGTCTGAGAACAAAGTAATAGAGCAAACTCGCCCAATGTAATAGTCTGAGAACAAAGTAACAGAACAAACTCATCCCAATGTAATAGTCTGAGAACAATGTAACAGAACAAACTCGCCCAATGTAATAGTCTGAGAACAATGTAACAGAACAAACTCGCCCAATGTAATAGTCTGAGAACAAAGTAACAGAACAAACTCATCCCAATGTAATAGTCTGAGAACAAAGTAACAGAACAAACTCATCCCAATGTAATAGTCTGAGAACAAAGTAACAGAAGAAACTCGCCCAATGTAATAGTCTGAGAACAAAGTAACAGAAGAAACTCGCCCAATGTAATAGTCTGAGAACAAAGTAACAGAACAAACTCATCCCAATGTAATAGTCTGAGAACAAAGTAACAGAACAAACTCATCCCAATGTAATAGTCTGAGAACAAAGTAACAGAACAAACTCATCCCAATGTAATAGTCTGAGAACAAAGTAACAGAACAAACTCATCCCAATGTAATAGTCTGAGAACAAAGTAACAGAAGAAACTCGCCCCAATGTAATAGTCTGAGAACAAAGTAACAGAAGAAACTCGCCCAATGTAATAGTCTGAGAACAAAGTAACAGAACAAACTCATCCCAATGTAATAGTCTGAGAACAAAGTAACTGAACAAACTCATCCCAATGTAATAGTCTGAGAACAAAGTAACAGAACAAACTCATCCCAATGTAATAGTCTGAGAACAAAGTAACAGAACAAACTCGCCCAATGTAATAGAGTCTGAGAACAAAGTAACAGAACAAACTCGCCCAATGTAATAGAGTCTGAGAACAAAGTAACAGAAGAAACCTGCATGTTCGATTTACACTCTTATACAGGTGTTTCCCAGTTTGCAGATAACACTGGACCAATGTAATAGTATTACTGCTAATCTCTCACATTCTCTAATCTCTCGCCCTATTACATTTGGCCCCATATGTTGTTTTTGACGGAGTCTCTTTATAACTGGTGTGTTATGACATGTCGGCATTTGGAATGTCAGCAGTCAATGTTGACATGGAAATTAGATCGACAAGCAATATGTCGACATGATGAATAAATGTAGACCTTATATCCATGTTGATATTCTGACTGTTGACAATCTGGCCGGATCTCCTTTAATACAAGCCATAAATAATATAAAATTGGCGTCTTTTCTCATATATGGGCAGATGTACTAAGCCGTGGAGATAAATTACCAGCCAATCAGCTCCTGTCATATTACAGGCTGTGTTTGAAAATTAACAGGAGCTGATTGGTTGATACTTAATCTCTATCCACTTTCTCTGACTAAGGCTTAGTACATAGACCCCTTTATCTCCAAGGCTTTGTACATCTCCCCTATAGACCCAACAGTGCTGTGCAGTCAGCCAGAAGAGCTGACAATCTAATTCCTCACCATATAAGTATATGGATGCGCATCAGGGTCAGTGTAAGCAGCCGGCCTGTCTATGGTCTGTGGGAGGAAACTCATCCTCTACCCCGGGCAGAATACAGCGCTGAGACCATATCTGTAGCCACCGCGCTGCCACGATAGCGTTATATGTCCCACCAGAGTCCTGATTAATGATAATAAGTTAGAGCTAAGTGGTTCTTAGCGTGTTCCTACAGATGTCCTGGGACGCTGCCTCGGACCCACATAGTCCTCCAGTACATTATAGTTTTGTGCTGAGTTATTACAGATGTCCTGGGACGCTTCTTGGGACCCCCATAGTCCTCCAGTACATTATAGTTTTGTGCTGAGTTATTACAGATGTCCTGGGACGCTTCCTCGGACCCCCATAGTCCTCCAGTACATTATAGTTTTGTGCTGAGTTATTACAGATGTCCTGGGACGCTTCCTCGGACCCCCATAGTCCTCCAGTACATTATAGTTTTGTGCTGAGTTATTACAGATGTCCTGGGACGCTTCCTCGGACCCCCATAGTCCTCCAGTACATTATAGTTTTGTGCTGAGTTATTACAGATGTCCTGGGACGCTTCCTCGGACCCCCATAGTCCTCCAGTACATTATAGTTTTGTGCTGAGTTATTACAGATGTCCTGGGACGCTTCCTCGGACCCCCATAGTCCTCCAGTACATTATAGTTTTGTGCTGAGTTATTACAGATGTCCTGGGACGCTTCCTCGGACCCCCATAGTCCTCCAGTACATTATAGTTTTGTGCTGAGTTATTACAGATGTCCTGGGACGCTTCCTCGGACCCCCATAGTCCTCCAGTACATTATAGTTTTGTGCTTAGTTATTACAGATGTCCTGGGACGCTTCCTCGGACCCCCATAGTCCTCCAGTACATTATAGTTTTGTGCTGAGTTATTACAGATGTCCTGGGACGCTTCTTGGGACCCCCATAGTCCTCCAGTACATTATAGTTTTGTGCTGAGTTATTACAGATGTCCTGGGACGCTTCTTGGGACCCCCCATAGTCCTCCAGTACATTATAGTTTTGTGCTGAGTTATTACAGATGTCCTGGGACGCTTCTTGGGACCCCCATAGTCCTCCAGTACATTATAGTTTTGTGCTGAGTTATTACAGATGTCCTGGGACGCTTCCTCGGACCCCCATAGTCCTCCAGTACATTATAGTTTTGTGCTGAGTTATTACAGATGTCCTGGGACGCTTCCTCGGACCCCCATAGTCCTCCAGTACATTATAGTTTTGTGCTGAGTTATTACAGATGTGTGCCAGCGCTTACAGGTGGGTCAGACTCGTCCAGATCCCCCCTCTCGGCACCAGCTCGCTGTTATAATGTGGTATCTGACAGCCATGGAGAATAAATCCCAGAGAGACACCCAAATCTAGTGTGATGGTTCAGTTATAGCCACCCCCCTCCCCCTCCCCCTCCCATTGGGACCCCGGGAATGTGCTGTGTTTTCTGGCTGGATTATCTGACAGAGCGAAATGTTTTCCAGAGATGTTTCCACTTTTCATACAAGTTTTTGTTCCTGGACTTTAGCAGAGAGAGCTCATTGCCGCTGGAAGATCTGACAACCATAAGAACGTCCCTGTACGGCCTTGTGCGCTATTTCCTGAGTAAGGGCGGCACCCAGGAGGAGATCCAGAGCGTTGTTGGCTACATTGCAGCCACTAGTGATGAGGAACAGGTAGTACTATTATTCTCCTCTGTCGTGCTGTAGACGAGCAGGGCCTTTCTCCTCCTTGTCTGCAGTAACCATTGTCTGCTTTCTTCTCCCCTTTATGTTAGTTGCTGGGAATCTTAGAAGTCATCTACCAGCTCCTGAGCGCCAGCCCAGCCCTAGACCAACTTTTCCTGCTGCTCTTTGAGCCGGGAAGTGCTGATATTCTGTATGCTTTGCTGCTAAACCAGAGATATTCTGACCGACTGAAAGAACTTGTATTTAAGGTGTGTTGTCTACTTATTACATCAAAGAGCTGTTAGTATTTGTTGGGGGCGTGGGTGTATTGTTGGGGGCGTGGGTGTATTGCTGGGGACGTGTATGTATTGCTGGGGACGTGGGTGTATTGCTGGGGACGTGGGTGTATGGCTGGGGGCGTGGGTGTATGGCTGGGGGCGTGGGTGTATGGCTGGGGGCGTGGGTGTATGGCTGGGGGCGTGGGTGTATGGCTGGGGGCGTGGGTGTATGGCTGGGGGCGTGGGTGTATGGCTGGGGGCGTGGGTGTATGGCTGGGGGGCGTGGGTGTATGGCTGGGGGCGTGGGGCCGTATCTGTATTGCTGGGGGCGTGTGTGGGGGCGTGGGTGTATGGCTGGGGGCGTGGGGGCGTGTCTGTATTGCTGGGGGCGTGTCTGGGGGCGTGGGTGTATGGCTGGGGGCGTGGGTGTATGGCTGGGGGCGTGGGTGTATGGCTGGGGGCGTGGGTGTATGGCTGGGGGCGTGGGTGTATGGCTGGGGGCGTGGGTGTATGGCTGGGGGCGTGGGTGTATGGCTGGGGGCGTGGGTGTATGGCTGGGGGCGTGGGTGTATGGCTGGGGGGCGTGGGTGTATGGCTGGGGGCGTGGGTGTATGGCTGGGGGCGTGGGTGTATGGCTGGGGGCGTGTCTGGGGGCGTGGGTGTATGGCTGGGGGCGTGGGTGTATGGCTGGGGGCGTGGGTGTATGGCTGGGGGCGTGGGTGTATGGCTGGGGGCGTGGGTGTATGGCTGGGGGCGTGGGTGTATGGCTGGGGGCGTGGGTGTATGGCTGGGGACGTGGGTGTATGGCTGGAGGCGTGGGGGCGTGTCTGTATGGCTGGGGGCGTGTCTGTATGGCTGGGGGCGTGTCTGGGGGCGTGGGTGTATGGCTGGGGGCGTGGGTGTATGGCTGGGGGCGTGGGTGTATGGCTGGGGGCGTGGGTGTATGGCTGGGGGCGTGGG
Source organism: Taudactylus pleione (assembly GCA_031769625.1). Classification (NCBI taxonomy): domain Eukaryota; kingdom Metazoa; phylum Chordata; class Amphibia; order Anura; family Myobatrachidae; genus Taudactylus; species Taudactylus pleione. Next base: position 42,726 of record JAUIMM010003812.1, read on the forward strand.
TGTATGGCTGGGGGGCGTGGGTGTATGGCTGGGGGCGTGGGGCAGTATCTGTATTGCTGGGGGCGTGGGGGCGTGTCTGTATGGCTGGGGGCGTGTCTGGGGGCGTGGGTGTATGGCTGGGGGCGTGGGGGCGTGTCTGTATTGCTGGGGGCGTGTCTGGGGGCGTGGGTGTATGGCTGGGGGCGTGGGTGTATGGCTGGGGGCGTGGGTGTATGGCTGGGGGCGTGGCTGGGGGCGTGGGTGTATGGCTGGGGGCGTGGGTGTATGGCTGGGGGCGTGGGTGTATGGCTGGGGGCGTGGGTGTATGGCTGGGGGCGTGGGTGTATGGCTGGGGGCGTGGGTGTATGGCTGGGGGCGTGTCTGGGGGCGTGGGTGTATGGCTGGGGGCGTGGGGGCGTGTCTGTATGGCTGGGGGCGTGTCTGGGGGCGTGGGTGTATGGCTGGGGGCGTGTCTGTATGGCTGGGGGTGTGTCTGGGGGCGTGGGTGTATGGCTGGGGGCGTGGGTGTATGGCTGGGGGCGTGTCTGTATGGCTGGGGGTGTGTCTGGGGGCGTGGGTGTATGGCTGGGGGCGTGGGTGTATGGCTGGGGGTGTGGGGGCGTGTCTGTATTGCTGGGGGCGTGTCTGGGGGCGTGGGTGTATGGCTGGGGGCGTGGGTGTATGGCTGGGGGCGTGGGTGTATGGCTGGGGGCGTGTCTGTATGGCTGGGTGTATGGCTGGGGGCGTGGGTGTATGGCTGGGGGCGTGGGTGTATGGCTGGGGGCGTGGGTGTATGGCTGGGGGCGTGGGTGTATGGCTGGGGGCGTGGGTGTATGGCTGGGGGCGTGGGTGTATGGCTGGGGGCGTGGGTGTATGGCTGGGGGCGTGTCTGGGGGCGTGGGTGTATGGCTGGGGGCGTGGGTGTATGGCTGGGGGCGTGGGTGTATGGCTGGGGGCGTGGGTGTATGGCTGGGGGCGTGGGTGTATGGCTGGGGGCGTGGGTGTATGACTGGGGGCGTGGGTGTATGACTGGGGGCGTGGGTGTATGACTGGGGGCGTGTCTGTATGGCTGAGGGTGTGTCTGGGGGCGTGGGTGTATGGCTGGGGGCGTGGGTGTATGGCTGGGGGTGTGGGGGCGTGTCTGTATTGCTGGGGGCGTGTCTGGGGGCGTGGGTGTATGGCTGGGGGCGTGGGTGTATGGCTGGGGGCGTGTCTGTATGGCTGGGGGCGTGTCTGTATGGCTGGGGGTGTGTCTGGGGGCGTGGGTGTATGGCTGGGGGCGTGGGTGTATGGCTGGGGGCGTGTCTGTATGGCTGGGGGCGTGTCTGGGGGCGTGGGTGTATGGCTGGGGGCGTGGGTGTATGGCTGGGGGTGTGGGGGCGTGTCTGTATTGCTGGGGGCGTGTCTGGGGGCGTGGGTGTATGGCTGGGGGCGTGGGTGTATGGCTGGGGGCGTGGGTGTATGGCTGGGGGCGTGTCTGTATGGCTGGGGGTGTGTCTGGGGGCGTGGGTGTATGGCTGGGGGCGTGGGTGTATGGCTGGGGGCGTGGGTGTATGGCTGGGGGCGTGTCTGTATGGCTGGGGGTGTGTCTGGGGGCGTGGGTGTATGGCTGGGGGCGTGGGTGTATGGCTGGGGGTGTGGGGGCGTGTCTGTATTGCTGGGGGCGTGTCTGGGGGCGTGGGTGTATGGCTGGGGGCGTGGGTGTATGGCTGGGGGCGTGGGTGTATGGCTGGGGGCGTGGGTGTATGGCTGGGGGCGTGTCTGTATGGCTGGGGTTGTGTCTGGGGGCGTGGGTGTATGGCTGGGGGCGTGGGTGTATGGCTGGGGGCGTGTCTGTATGGCTGGGGGTGTGTCTGGGGGCGTGGGTGTATGGCTGGGGGCGTGGGTGTATGGCTGGGGGTGTGGGGGCGTGTCTGTATTGCTGGGGGCGTGTCTGGGGGCGTGGGTGTATGGCTGGGGGCGTGGGTGTATGGCTGGGGGCGTGGGTGTATGGCTGGGGGCGTGTCTGTATGGCTGGGGGTGTGTCTGGGGGCGTGGGTGTATGGCTGGGGGCGTGGGTGTATGGCTGGGGGCGTGGGTGTATGGCTGGGGGCGTGTCTGTATGGCTGGGGGCGTGTCTGTATGGCTGGGGGTGTGTCTGGGGGCGTGGGTGTATGGCTGGGGGCGTGTCTGTATGGCTGGGGGTGTGTCTGGGGGCGTGGGTGTATGGCTGGGGGCGTGGGTGTATGGCTCGGTCGATTAAGCACCTTTTGAAGTTCGGACTGTAGATGCTTAACTTGTTGTTCTATATTCAAAATATCTGTGAGAGTCCTGGTGGTGCTGTCACCTTCTAGAAATATATAAGTAAATAGGGCCATGGGGGTGGCCTCTCTCCCCAAACGCCCCCCCACCCCCCTTCATTTGGTTTCTCTCTCCTCCTCCCACCTTCTCGGTCTCTCTCCTCCTCCTCCCACCTTCTCGGTCTCTCTCCTCCTCCTCCCACCTTCTCGGTCTCTCTCCTCCTCCTCCCACCTTCTCGGTCTCTCTCCTCCTCCTCCCACCTTCTCGGTCTCTCTCCTCCTCCTCCCACCTTCTCGGTCTCTCTCCTCCTCCTCCCACCTTCTCGGTCTCTCTCCTCCTCCTCCCACCTTCTCGGTCTCTCTCCTCCTCCTCCCACCTTCTCGGTCTCTCTCCTCCTCCTCCCACCTTCTCGGTCTCTCTCCTCCTCCTCCCACCTTCTCGGTCTCTCTCCTCCTCCTCCCACCTTCTCGGTCTCTCTCCTCCTCCTCCCACCTTCTCGGTCTCTCTCCTCCTCCTCCCACCTTCTCGGTCTCTCTCCTCCTCCTCCCACCTTCTCGGTCTCTCTCCTCCTCCCCCCACCTTCTCGGTCTCTCTCCTCCTCCCCCCACCTTCTCGGTCTCTCTCCTCCTCCCCCCACCTTCTCGGTCTCTCTCCTCCTCCCCCCACCTTCTCGGTCTCTCTCCTCCTCCCCCCACCTTCTCGGTCTCTCTCCTCCTCCCCCCACCTTCTCGGTCTCTCTCCTCCTCCCCCCACCTTCTCGGTCTCTCTCCTCCTCCCCCCACCTTCTCGGTCTCTCTCCTCCTCCCCCCACCTTCTCGGTCTCTCTCCTCCTCCCCCCACCTTCTCGGTCTCTCTCCTCCTCCCCCCACCTTCTCGGTCTCTCTCCTCCTCCCCCCACCTTCTCGGTCTCTCTCCTCCTCCCCCCACCTTCTCGGTCTCTCTCCTCCTCCCCCCACCTTCTCGGTCTCTCTCCTCCTCCCCCCACCTTCTCGGTCTCTCTCCTCCTCCCCCCACCTTCTCGGTCTCTCTCCTCCTCCCCCCACCTTCTCGGTCTCTCTCCTCCTCCCCCCACCTTCTCGGTCTCTCTCCTCCTCCCCCCACCTTCTCGGTCTCTCTCCTCCTCCCCCCACCTTCTCGGTCTCTCTCCTCCTCCCCCCACCTTCTCGGTCTCTCTCCTCCTCCCCCCACCTTCTCGGTCTCTCTCCTCCTCCCCCACCTTCTCGGTCTCTCTCCCTCCCCTGACCCTCTCGGTCTCTCTCTCCTTCCCCTGACCCTCTCGGTCTCTCTCTCCTTCCCCTGACCCTCTCGGTCTCTCTCTCCTTCCCCCTGACCCTCTCGGTCTCTCTCTCCTTCCCCTGACCCTCTCGGTCTCTCTCTCCTTCCCCTGACCCTCTCGGTCTCTCTCTCCTTCCCCTGACCCTCTCGGTCTCTCTCTCCTTCCCCTGACCCTCTCGGTCTCTCTCTCCTTCCCCTGACCCTCTCGGTCTCTCTCTCCTTCCCCTGACCCTCTCGGTCTCTCTCTCCTTCCCCTGACCCTCTCGGTCTCTCTCTCCTTCCCCTGACCCTCTCGGTCTCTCTCTCCTTCCCCTGACCCTCTCGGTCTCTCTCTCCTTCCCCTGACCCTCTCGGTCTCTCTCTCCTTCCCCTGACCCTCTCGGTCTCTCTCTCCTTCCCCTGACCCTCTCGGTCTCTCTCCCCTTCCCCTGACCCTCTCGGTCTCTCTCCCCTTCCCCTGACCCTCTCGGTCTCTCTCCCCTTCCCCTGACCCTCTCGGTCTCTCTCCCCTTCCCCTGACCCTCTCGGTCTCTCTCCCCTTCCCCTGACCCTCTCGGTCTCTCTCCCCTTCCCCTGACCCTCTCGGTCTCTCTCCCCTTCCCCTGACCCTCTCGGTCTCTCTCCCCTTCCCCTGACCCTCTCGGTCTCTCTCCCCTTCCCCTGACCCTCTCGGTCTCTCTCCCCTTCCCCTGACCCTCTCGGTCTCTCTCCCCTTCCCCTGACCCTCTCGGTCTCTCTCCCCTTCCCCTGACCCTCTCGGTCTCTCTCCCCTTCCCCTGACCCTCTCGGTCTCTCTCCCCTTCCCCTGACCCTCTCGGTCTCTCTCCCCTTCCCCTGACCCTCTCGGTCTCTCTCCCCTTCCCCTGACCCTCTCGGTCTCTCTCCCCTTCCCCTGACCCTCTCGGTCTCTCTCCCCTTCCCCTGACCCTCTCGGTCTCTCTCCCCTTCCCCTGACCCTCTCGGTCTCTCTCCCCTTCCCCTGACCCTCTCGGTCTCTCTCCCCTTCCCCTGACCCTCTCGGTCTCTCTCCCCTTCCCCTGACCCTCTCGGTCTCTCTCCCCTTCCCCTGACCCTCTCGGTCTCTCTCCCCTTCCCCTGACCCTCTCGGTCTCTCTCCCCTTCCCCTGACCCTCTCGGTCTCTCTCCCCTTCCCCTGACCCTCTCGGTCTCTCTCCCCTTCCCCTGACCCTCTCGGTCTCTCTCCCCTTCCCCTGACCCTCTCGGTCTCTCTCCCCTTCCCCTGACCCTCTCGGTCTCTCTCCCCTTCCCCTGACCCTCTCGGTCTCTCTCCCCTTCCCCTGACCCTCTCGGTCTCTCTCCCCTTCCCCTGACCCTCTCGGTCTCTCTCCCCTTCCCCTGACCCTCTCGGTCTCTCTCCCCTTCCCCTGACCCTCTCGGTCTCTCTCCCCTTCCCCTGACCCTCTCGGTCTCTCTCCCCTTCCCCTGACCCTCTCGGTCTCTCTCCCCTTCCCCTGACCCTCTCGGTCTCTCTCCCCTTCCCCTGACCCTCTCGGTCTCTCTCCCCTTCCCCTGACCCTCTCGGTCTCTCTCCCCTTCCCCTGACCCTCTCGGTCTCTCTCCCCTTCCCCTGACCCTCTCGGTCTCTCTCCCCTTCCCCTGACCCTCTCGGTCTCTCTCCCCTTCCCCTGACCCTCTCGGTCTCTCTCCCCTTCCCCTGACCCTCTCGGTCTCTCTCCCCTTCCCCTGACCCTCTCGGTCTCTCTCCCCTTCCCCTGACCCTCTCGGTCTCTCTCCCCTTCCCCTGACCCTCTCGGTCTCTCTCCCCTTCCCCTGACCCTCTCGGTCTCTCTCCCCTTCCCCTGACCCTCTCGGTCTCTCTCCCCTTCCCCTGACCCTCTCGGTCTCTCTCCCCTTCCCCTGACCCTCTCGGTCTCTCTCCCCTTCCCCTGACCCTCTCGGTCTCTCTCCCCTTCCCCTGACCCTCTCGGTCTCTCTCCCCTTCCCCTGACCCTCTCGGTCTCTCTCCCCTTCCCCTGACCCTCTCGGTCTCTCTCCCCTTCCCCTGACCCTCTCGGTCTCTCTCCCCTTCCCCTGACCCTCTCGGTCTCTCTCCCCTTCCCCTGACCCTCTCGGTCTCTCTCTCGTCCCCCTTCCCCTGACCCTCTCGGTCTCTCTCCCCTTCCCCTGACCCTCTCGGTCT